>JAKTQJ010000094.1:0-48038 GCA_030558835.1 Blastobotrys illinoisensis | reverse complement strand
TTGAGGCGCCAATGGCTGATTATGGCGGGTTGTATCTTGCCTATGCAAGCGAATGTGAATTAACGCTATTTCAGCTGAGTAACGGGGGGTTTGGGGCTGGCCCCCAGCCACGGGGGGTTTGGGGGGCAGAGCCCCCCAAGTGTGCTCTAGAGGGTCACTGGGTATTGATTATGGTGGAATTGAAGTGCCAATGGCTGATTATTACAATCCTTTTGTCGTACAATTCAGTACCATTTACTACGATAACTCCCAGCTCGGCCCCCAATTGGTCTCGTACGTACCGTACAGTGTAGTTATATTTGAGCTTGGATAATAGTAAACCGGGGGTTTGGGGGCTAGCCCCCAATTGGTTTCGTGGTAGTTATATTTGAGCTTTGATAGTAGTAAAACGGGGGCCTGGTGGCTGGCCCCCAGCTATGGGGGTTTGGGGGCTAGCCCCCAATTGGTCTCGTAGTGGTTATTTGAGCTTAGATAGTAGTTAAACGGGGGCCTGGGGGCTGGCCCTTAGCTATGGGGTTTCCCCAATTGGTTTCGTGGTAGTTATATTTGAGCTTGGATAATAGTAAAACGGGGGCCTGGGGGCTGGCCCCCAGCTATGGGGGTTTGGGGGCTAGCCCCCAATTGGTTTCGTAGTACCTAGGTAGTAAGCACGTTGCTGCGATTTGAATCTTCATAACGCCGAGTTATGGACGAAGGTAATATCGTGAATAAGTTAAGTATATATCGTACATCATATTAATCTCTGCAGAGCAAATTAATAGCCCTTCATCGAGAGGAACTGCTGGACTCGCGGCGAAGTCCTAATTCTAACCACGTAGGAAGTCACCTCCTCCACCTGCTCCGGCTGGTTGTATTGCGGCTGGAACTGGTACTGCTGGGGCTGCGCGACGGGCTGGTGGGGCGGCTGCGGTACCTGCTGCGGCACGTGCTGCGGCACCTGCTGGAACTGCACCGGCGTCATGCGCGTCCCGCCTATACTGGGCGAGTTGAACCGCGGGTTCTGGTGCTGGTTCAGCTGGATCTGGCCAGTGATGGCCGCCTGGGCAGCGTGGGCAGCCTGCCGACCGCGTCGAGTCGCCCGCGCGTACGTGCCGCCCGACGACTCCTCGTCCTCGTCTTCATCGCTTTCGTGGCTCTTGAGATTCTTGCGGATGATCTCAACGTTGCGGTCAATGCCACCCGGAAGAATAGAAGAGTACACCGGGGACCGGAACGTTCGAATCGTCTCCTTGAGATCTGGAAGAACCGGTCCGCCTCGCCGACCGGCCCTGCCCTGGCGCCGCTTACGTCTAAAGTCTCGCTCCCGGTCCTTGTCCTGTCTGTCGAGCTCGGCGTCGGGAATCTCAAACAGCACCGGCGTGAACTCCTTGATCCGGTGCTGCGGCCTAATGAACTCATCCGGGTTCACTGGATAGCACAGCTCGCGCCGAATGTCCTCATCCTCCACCAGCTTGCCATTAAACTCGTACCCAGTAAGGAACAGCGTCTTAGTGTACAGCTGGGTCTGCTCCCGAATGGCGTGTGCAATGGCAGTGATAAACTCGCCCGACAAACTGAGCTCGCGGCACATGGCCTCTGCAAACTCCTCGGGGCTGTTTTCGGCGCAGTTGAGGTCCCACTCAAACTGGTCTACAAGGTTGTGCTGACCAACCGTAATGTCCAGCTTAATCATAATCCGCATGTCCTCGTCCTTTTCATCCATTGTCGTCGGATCCTTCGTGATGTCTGTGAACGCGTGCGGGTGGAAATCGCTCAGCTGCTCACTAATCTGGCTCGCCAGCGTCTGCGTGTAGTTGAGCGAGACGGAAAAATCCTCGAGAAGCGCTTCCGCAAACTGCTTCACTGACAACGTCTTCTCGTTGATATTCCACGTAAACGTGTCTCGCAGCCGCCACTTGTCAAAGTCACAGTCGAGTCGAATGGGGCACAGAACTTCCTCCGTCTCGGCCACCTGGTCCTCCTGCTCCTTGGTCATCATGAGATCGCGGCTCTTCCTTCCTGACCGCTTTCGGTCAATCGGATATATGAGCTGTGGCTTGAGCCCAGTGAACCCGGACCCGTACCCCTGGTATCCCTGGCCAAAAACCGCGCTCGGCTGGGCGTGACGCAGCTGCCGCACCTGGTTGAGGTAGTCCAGAGTAATCCTCTTCTTGTTAATAAACTCTCCTTCACGCTTGAGGCTCTTTTTCAGCTCAATCTCGTACTCGGCGTCCCGCTTCACCACCCTTTTAAGCTGGTCAGTGTCGACCCCGTCCTCCTGTTTAACTTCGGACACTGCCTTGAGGATCGCATCCGGGTTCGAAAACTCGTCTGCGGCATTCGCCGTAGGAGCAGCCCTGGCAACACCGCTTGGGTTCTGTACCTGCGGGGACAGAACAGGCTGCTGCTGTTGCTGAAGGAATTGCTGCTGAACAACGTTTCCCTGCGGTATGCCCCCTTGCGGCAGGTTTCCCGACATGCCTGCCTGTGCCAGGTTGCCCTGGGATCCTGTGCGCTGCATCTGGGCCTGGGGCATTTGCGTCTGATTCTGTTGCTGGAACTGGTACGGTCGTGCAAACTGCTGGCCCATCTGCATCGGAGAAGGTGTCTGTTGCGGTGTCCCCATCATTCCCTGGCCAGGGATCCCGTTACGAGCCATCTGCTGTTGTTGCTGCTGTTGCTGCTGCTGCTGCTGTTGTTGTTGTTGCTGTCGCTGGAAGTTCATTTGGTTCTGAACCTGTTGCGGCTGCTGCTGCTGCTGCTGTTGATGTTGTTGCTGTTGTTGTTGCTGGAGCTGTTGGGCCCGGAGCTGCTGCTGCTGCAACTGCTGCAAGTACTGCGGCATCATACCCTGCTGCTGTTGCGGTTGGAACTGGTACGAGCTGTCATTGCCCATCTGCTGCGGCTGTCGATTCATCATCTGCTGCGGCTGCTGCTGCTGTTGTTGCGGCTGTTGCGGCGGCTGTTGCTGCTGCTGTTGTTGTAGCGCAAACTGCTGTTGCTGTTGGGGAGTAAAGTTGTTGAACTGCTGCCCCTGGAACGACATTGTCTCCCTCTATCGCCCGCTTTTCTATCCTTTACTCGCTCTTCCAGGGATCCTTGGGGTGTCGTCGGACTTTTCAGACGCGTTTTTTGGTGATTTCGGCGGGGCAACTTCCCAACGCCGGCGCGCGCGAAGACATCACCAAAATTGCCTTAGCGCGACACCACAAGACGACATACACGCGACGAGCAATGCCTACCAGTACGGAGAACGACAAGACAAAGCCTGAGGAAACCGCCGAGGACGCGGAGTCCAAGGAGACCAAAGATGCCAAGGACGCGGAGGCAAAGAAGGCGAATGGCGTTTCGGCTTCTGACCGGGCGGCCCAGACGGCCGAATACGACAAGATGAGGAAGAACTTGAAAGAGCTCATTAATAAGAAGCGGACGATGGACAAGAACTTGAATAATTTGGAGGAGGAGATTTACAGGACCGAGGGATCTTATCTGGAAGACACGCAGAACGGAAATGTTGTGCGGGGCTTTGATAACTATATGAAGAGCAACCCGAATAAGCGGCGGATGACGTTTACAAACCAGGATCGCATGTTCTCCTTGTCCAGTGCTGTTTTCCTCAAGAGTTTGGAGGAAGAGGGGGGAGAGTATACTAAGCCGCGAAGTGGATCTATGGTCAAGCGAAGGTAATATGTGGCATGCCCAAGATTGTTCGCATCGAGACCCATGGGAATAGTCGCTCCGAACAAGTGTCTATTTGCTCTTTAAGTCTTTCTAGTCATCTTAAGCTTGCATGATTTACGGGATTTGTGGGATGGAATCGTCACTCGCCTCAAATATACGTACGCACTTGAGTGATTCGAGTTTACGCGGTTTTCGATGTGCGCGATTGTTGATATAGGCCAATGTCGATTTGCGCGATTGTTGATATAGGCCAATGTCGATTTGCGCGATTATCGATATAGGCGATTCCCCTGTACACGTGGCTTGACATGGTGACTTGATCTGGCGACTTGATCTGGCGACTTGATATGGCGACTTGATATGGCGACTTGATATGGCGACTTGATATGGCGACTTGATATGGTGAAATACTAACGTCTTTTGACAATATGAATAATTTACAGATGAGCTTTGAAACAGAACCGATTCTCGCAAATAGAATCAAGTTCGATAGTCACCGTTGATGGTGACGTACTCGTGGCTAAAGTCGCAGGTCCAGAACTGCGTGCTGGCTCCACCGCCCGTGCCGACATTGACCCGAATCTCAAGGTCCTCCATCTCCAAAATCTCGCTCGCTCGCGCTTCGTCAACGGCCTCTGGCTCACCGTTAACGAGCAATTTCAAAGTCTCAGAACCGTCTGTCGGAACGAACGAAACGCACGTCTTGGCAGGGTCAACCTCAACACCAGAGTATCCAGTGGCACACAGAATTCGGCCCCAGTTGGCATCCTTGCCGTACAACGCCGTCTTGACAAGCGGCGACTGCGCAATGGTACTGGCAATCTGCTTAGCGTCGTCAAAAGACTGGGCGTCTTCAACAACAATTGTAACGAACTTGGTGGCACCCTCGCCGTCTCTCACAACGAGCTTGGCAAGATCCTGGGCAAAGTCGGTAATGACGCCTCGTAGCGCCTGGTAATTGGCACAGCTTGCATCGTCCTGGATCTCTGGTCCGCCAGCGGCGCCATTGGCAAGAGCAGCAATAGTGTCGTTGGTAGAAGTGTCGCCATCGACGCTAATAGAGTTGAAGCTTCGCTCCGTGGCGTACGTAAGAATAGAGCTGAGCGCTTTTGGGGCCACTGGCGCGTCGGTGACGAAGAAACCCAACAGCGTGGCCATGTTCGGGTGGATCATACCCGCGCCCTTGGCAAGGCCGGCGACTCGGTATGTGTTCCCGCCCAGCGTGAACTCCTTAGAAGTGAGCTTGGGGAATGTGTCAGTGGTGCAGATAGCCTTGGTGGTCTCGAGCCATGCAGTGTGGTCCTCCCCCAGCTGGGTAGCAAGCTTAGGGATACCAGTGAGAATCTTGTCAATGGGCAATTTCTGGCCAATGACACCGGTCGACATGACCAGAGTGGCCGGGGACTGTTCCGAGCCAATTGCTCGGTCGGTGGTGTCCACCATTGCAAGAGCATCTTGGAGGCCCTGGTCGCCCGTCACAGCATTGGCATTTCCAGCGTTAATAACAATTGCCCTAATACCTTCTCCGTGGGTTGCGTCGAGAACCTTCTTGGAGATCTGGACCGGCGCGGCCTTGAACTTGTTCGTAGTGAACACTGCGGCAGCTGAGCATGGCCCATCAGAGACGATGAGCGCCAGATCCTTGAGATCAGCCTTCTTCTTGACTCCGCAATGCAGCCCTCCTACCTTGAACTGCTTTGGATACACGCCGCTCTTTGGCACGAACCGCGACTTGTTGGCCGCCCGTCGGGCGACGCTGGTCGAAAAAAGTCGCTTAACTACGCTCATTTGGTACTCGAGCCCTGTATCTGCTACCTGCTAGGCCCAAAGAGTCTTAATTCCAGGATCTAACCGATCTTAGCGCAAACGATCTTATCACCCAAAAGAGTCACGGCCATTTTGCGCGTCGCACCAATTACGGACAACGGGGAGGTTGCCGGGCCGGCGGCGTGCCCGTTTGGGAAACCGGAAAGCCACCCCGGGCGATGAGGGCAGGCGGCCCTCTCCATTGTGAAAAACTCTGCTACGCTCCACTGAAGGTCGCTAAACACCAAGCAACGCATATAAACATGTCTACTGAGAACAAAGGTACGTATAACTGAGTAATTGAGGCGCAATTGGCCGCGGCTGACCCGGTTTTAGCTGTAGTCGATACTACTATCGCCAACCCCGACGTTGTCACCAAGTACAAGGTCGCTGGCGACATCTCCGCCAAGGTTCTCAAGAACGTCAAGGAGCTGTGCGTTGAGGGCGCCAAGCTCATTGATCTGACCGCTGAGGGCGACAAGCAGCTTGTCGCCGAGACCGATAAGGTCTACAAGGGCAAGAAGATCGCCAAGGGCATTGCTTTCCCGACCTCGATCTCGCCTAACAACGTGGTCGCCCACCTGTCTCCTCTCGCCACTGAGCCAGAGGCCGAGATAACCCTCAAGGCCGGCGATGTTGTCAAGATCACCCTTGGTGCCCAGATCGACGGCTACGCCTCGATTCTTGCTGACACCGTTGTTGTCGGCGGCTCTGCCTCTGGCAAGGTTGCTGATGCCATTGCCGCTGCCTGGTACGCCAGCGAGGCTGCTCTGCGAACCATCCGACCAGGCAACAAGAACTGGGACGTGACCAAGGTTGTCGACACTGTTGTGAAGGACTTTGGCTGCGCTGCATTGGAGGGCATGCTCTCCAACGAGCAGAAGCAGAACGTTGTTGATGGCAAGAAGCGAATCATCCTCAATCCATCCGAGGGCCAGAAGCGAGACTTTGACACCCACACTTTCGCTGAGGGCGAGGTCTACGGCGTGGACATTCTTGTCTCTTCCGGCGAGGGCAAGTGCCGACCGGGTGACAAGGCCACCACCATCTTCAAGAAGAACGACCTCACTTACCAGTTGAGACTGCGAACCTCGCGAGCCACTTTCTCCGAGATCCAGAAGAAGGCCGGCGCCTTCCCATTCACTCTGAGCAGCCTCGAGGACCCAAAGAAGGCCCGAATGGGTCTTACCGAGTGCATCTCCCACGAGCTCGTCACCCCATACGAGGTTCTTTACGACAAGGAGGAGAACGTGGTTGCCCAGTTCTTCACTACCGTTGCCATCACCAAGAACGGCAACTTGAAGCTTGCCAGCGCCCCAGCCCCAGACTTTACCAAGATTGTGTCTGACAAGAAGGTTGTCGATGAGAAGGTTGCCGAGCTTTTGACCAAGCCATTGAAGTCCAACAACAAGAAGAAGAAGAAGGCTGCTGCTTCTGCCTAAGTATAAATGCTGTAGAAACGCTATCCAATATCATGATGATTGTCTTTTTTGAGTCCTGTCACATAGTGGGTATACCTCGATATACCTGCGGTATGACTATTGTTTCTGTTTAATCCTTTGGCATCGTTGATGCTGCGATATCAGGGTGACATATAACCGCGGATGTTTTGTTTTGCTTGTACCGGTGATGTGGTGATTGTGATGTGGTGATTGTGATGTGGTGATTGATTGATTGGTGGAAGCATTAGTAGGTTGGATACGTTGTATTGGAACAGATGTATTAAACACCTTGATGAATTCCATGAGCTCGACATATTGCTGTCTTTTGATTAGGGTGTTGCTTCGACTTTTTGCGGCGGAAAGAGATCCGTAATGTGGGTCTCCAGCTAAAGCCATTTATACTCACTCAGGCCAATATCACGAAACAAAAACCCCCAACGATATAAAGCTCTTTCATTGGTAAACATGCCTATTATGTATCAAGTACTTCCAAAGAAGTTGAAGGTCGCTGAAGGACTTTGATAAAGTGCGTTCTTTCACGACGCAAAATTCCACGCCAGCCACGCCAGCTTTCTGCAGCTTCATCTAGACCTACCTACAACCCTGAAAAGATGTTTATTATGTGATGACGAACGTTTCTATATACTTTGGGGGGTTCTGAGTGTAGACAAATGAGTACGAGATGCATGATCCGAAGAACCGACCGTATGAATGAACGAGCAGGTTTGAAATAAATACAAAGCAGACAAGCAGTATATATTGTATCCTAAGTATAAGAAAACACATCTCTAGCATTCTCTTCCAAACGCTGGTGCTGTCTTTGTGGTCGTTTGACGTTATCTAATAGGATCACATGTGGCGCAGTCAAAACGACGACATTAGATCACCATCCATTTAACCATTCAAACATTGCCAAAAACGCTTCGGCAAAAGATCTTAGTTACACTAAACATATCTCTATGCACTGAAGCAAAAGAATTATTGATAAAATACTTTTTTGGGCGCGTACATGTTCCGAATTTCGTGTGTCGTATGATTGGTGATTCAACGACCATGGACGATGAGAACATTCGCGTGACTCGCCGAACCGCCACGGGGAGAACAATCTAATAAACTACGGATTGAAACTCACAAATACCTAGAAATTGAAGAGCGTAGTGAACACATGAGTAGTGCTTTATTACTCAAGATAGGCAGGCGGCTTCGGCTCAATCCAATCCAATCGAACTAGCGAATAGAGAAATTCTCAACTCGAATGGAGAGAGCTACGGAGCATAGAGCCAAAGGGTTTTGAGACTACAGGTGATAGCAAATGCAATGATAAAGATAACTAGCAATTCAATGTTACGCATTCCGAATGGGCCAATCTTACGTCTTTTTATGATCCAGTTCCCAAAGTTGATGCAATAGCCTTTAAGTCACCCCCTTTACATAACCGTTCCCACTTTTTTTGTTTCCACTTTTCATATTTTCTCTTCCTTCTCAACTTTAACTCGCTTTCATTGAATCGTTTGAACAGCAGCCATAACGGCACCATTGACATTGACTGGATAGGATCTCTACCCTGGCCTCAGGCATTCTTTTGAGATCAATTTGAAGGAGGTTCCGCACCAGTGCATTCCTTCTTTGCCGTTTAGTTTTTTTCTCCCTCAATCGATTTCTATTCTCTCCGTGCCTTGGATCTGACTGGCGTGTGGTCCTTGCCAACTTCCCATCCACTCACAGTCAACACGCACCACGCAACGCCATATTCGGAACTATCAATTGTCTCCGGTTCCCATATCACGGCCGTGATTAGGTCTTTTTTTTCTTGGTTAATTATTTCCAACCACACAACCCGCATTTACGCGATCCGCTATTTTTTCTCACTTCACAACACGCTTAGGGAGTGAGCGGGTTTGCTTAAAAATATTTTCTTGAGCGCTTGTCACGGTAATCCCCTCGCGACGCGAATTGAATTGATCAGCAAAGGACATTCTAGTCGCTCCAGCCACGGATTTTGAACTTTCCTCACTGCTTGTTCAGCAAAGAGGTGTTTTAAAAGATCTTGTCGCGTACTATTCAATCCAACCTAGCTACTTGCTACCTTCCCCCATCATTGGGCAGAACCTTTAAAAGTGATTGAGAAATACTTCACCCCAACTGGAAGAGGTAGAAAGACATCAGGAGCCGCCACTCCTTCGTCAGCCTCTTCCACAAAGCCAAGATTGGCCGCTAGGTCAGCGCAGCAGAAAAAGCTGCCGCCACCACCCAAAATTACATTCAAACCATGGACCGAACCGGAACCTGGATCGCAGAAGCCGTTGGTCACCGGGTTTCCAATCGATGCTCCGCCACCGGCAAAGCTTTTAAAACAGTCCATCAGATCCTCGCGCTCTACGACCAACAGCGAGCATAATAGCCCTGCTGGCGTAGGGCAGTCGGAAACGGACCAGGATTTGTCAGATCAGTCAAGGCCGCCCACTCCGCCGCTTCAATCGGGCCAAGAAGGCAGCTTCAAGATCAAACTCAAGACGAATCTGTTCAACTCAATTGTCAAGAACTCCAATATTCGTGATGACGAATCTGTTCGCCGGTCGCCACGTGTGACTGACCGTGTAGAATATTATAAGCCGATGGAGGAGCTTGAAGCTGATGAGAAAGATGCGGCTGTTAAAAAGCCTGAGGAGCCGCCAGTGAAAATTCGAAAGAAGCCAGGGCCCAAACCCGGAAGCAAAAGGAGAGGCCGAAAGCCGAATAAACCTAGGAATGAAGATACTGTGCCTAATACCAACGGTACTGGAGAGGATCTGAACCGATCAAGAAGCGGCTCCGATGAAGACGCCAAGAAGAAACCTGGGAAACCAGAGAACATGGTAAGCAACCCAATCTTTACTAGTCTCTACATTTTACTAACTTTTTGATTTAGGTGAACATTGATTACTGTGCTGCATGTGGCGGTGTTGGTAACTTTGTCTGCTGTGAAGGCTGTCCGAATTCCTTCCACTTCTTCTGTACAGACCCGCCGGTGGACGAGGAAAATCTGCCTGACGAATGGTTCTGCCGAAAATGCTACATTAAGAGGCACCCGCCTTTGCCTCATAAGAAGGGTATTTGGAGCCAATTGTTGAATGATATGGATAGGATGAATCCGGCGCAGTTTGCACTCCCAAAGGACCTTCAAAATCGGTATGAAGGTGTCGCTCCAGCATCTGACGGTGAGTATGAGGTTGAAGGTCGGCTTCCAAACAGAGATGCTGCCATTACCAGAGATTTGGACGATCCTCTCAAGGTTCTGGACAAAAATGGAGACCCAATCCTCTGCCACCGATGCAATAAATCGGCCCTCAACGGGGTCCAGGTTCTCACTTGCGACTATTGCCCGCTTGCTTTCCACGTGGACTGCGTCACCCCGCCAGTGCTTCAAGCTGGTACTAAATGGCGGTGTCCGAACCACTCGGACCAAGGGGTAAAACTGGCGCGCCGACCGCGAAAAGTAAAATATGAAGACCCCACTTTAAGACGGCGGTTTAAGAACAATGGGCACATCGAAGTGGTTAACGACGAAGATGAAGATGAAGAGAAGTTCCAAAAGATTCCGTCATTGTTTGATGACGTTAAGAACACTTCAACGGGCTTCTCTGCTAAGGTGAAGAATCCAGTTCTCAAACAAAGGCTTATGTTTGGTATGGACGATGTTGTGTATCGACTCCCTGAGGAGTCGATCAAGTTGGATTTTATTGAGAGTGTTCGGGATGAGTGTTACGATGACCCGTACCCATTAATGGATACGACTAAGGTACTTATGGCGCTCGATGAGCTTGCATTAAGGTCGTCCGATGTGAAGGAGGCAGTACGAAACCTCAGCTATTTCCAACTTAATGGCTCCCCGGCGGCGGACTCGGCTCTTGCGAGAGCAAATATGTCGGTTCTTGTTGAAGCAGCGCTGGCTCCTCTAAGTCGGCAGAGGGAAACGCGACATTCTTCAGTTAAGAAAGAGCCTGAACAGCATGATGCCCCGACTACACGGAGAAAAAGGAAGAAGTCAGAGATTGATGACGATAGCGATCTCGATGAGTATGACCAGCTTCTTGCCATCAAGCAGCTAATGCAACTCAAGGGTAAAGAAAAACTGCTAGAGTTTTTGTACTCGGACGATTGAATGTCATAAAACCCTGCATTTCACCCCATTCTACCCCTGTGTTATTATTATATATAGGCGGTCATAATTTATTATCTAGCATACACAATTTTTCAATGTTTGGACACTCAGGTACAGTCATTATCATATTACTATTCGTAGACTTTCTCGTTACTCGTAATCGCTCTCATCCTCGCTTTCTTCCTCCCCACTTTCGCCACTGTCATCGTCTTCGTTATAGTTGACTTTATTACGCTGCAATCTCGAGCTCTGTCGTCTTGGACCATCATCATCATTCTTTGCTCGCTTCGTACTGCTCGCAGTAATCTTTTTTCTGGCTCTCTTAGGGGCCTTCTTTTTCGACGGCTCTGCCTCACTCTCATCCCCGCTTTCACCCTTTTTAGCGGCAATTCCGGTACTAGTGCCGTGCGGGCGTGGATGATGCCTCCCAGTATTGTGAACTAACTTCTTGAACTGCTCCTCCAAATCCGGCGTTATATCTTCAGGAATAAATGACTTGCGTGCCACTTCCTTCGCTTGCTCTGTGCTGGCCATTCCTTTAAAGGCGTCCCTTGGAAGAGCAATGGTGCCCGGCCATGCGTCCATGTTCCAGTTCTTCAAATCCCGGTACCTTATAACAACGAATTCCGCGAGCTCGCTGACGGTATATAGCCGCGTACTATATTCTTCGTCAACATCGCGGTATTGCTTGACACGCTGCGCAATGTGGAAAATCAATCCCAAATTGCTCTGGTGGGAAATCAGCGTAAGGTAGTACAAAAGATACCTCATGATTTGACTCAGATCGTCAAGCATCTTGGTGTTGCTGTCTTCGTCCCTATCCTCGTCTATGAACACATCCTGGTGGTGTGCAGTCAGGTAAATGAGCCTCGAAAAGGCCCTTTCAAAGACTAGGTCATTCGAAGAGGAAGTCCTATAACTTGAAGCCTCTTGCTGCTGAGCGAATCGAGCCTTAATCCAAGTAGTGACTTGCTTGGCAAGATCGGTATCCGGTTCGTAGGCCATCATAAAAACAAGTGCTAGGTAGCGCTCTGGTAATTTTCGACTCGATCCAGAGAGATATCTGGTTAATTGAGCGATAAAGCGTTGTCGAATAGGAAGGCACTCATCCTGAATAAGGAGAACCATTCGATCGAGGTCAGATGCTCGAATGATTTTCTCATACACTGGGATCCGCGCGAGTTTGAGGAGCTTCGATCCTGCCTCAAGACGTAGCCTAGACTTGTAGGCTATTGGTGTATCTTTTGTCCGCGAAAGTTCTCCGTAGTTCCCGAGTAAGGATATGAGCACCTTCAATACCGGGACAGCCCTATCGGTGGCGTCGTTCCATTCGGCAATTGATCGAAGCCGATTGACAAATACGCGCAGACTGAGCAGTTTACAGTTGCAACATTCGTCAACTTCTTCGTCTTCTATCCAAGGCGCTTCATACAATTCATCAGATGAAGCCAATGAGTTGGACATGATAAATCGGCGTATCAGCACCTCACTGACGACATCTGAATGAGTCTCGGTAAGCTCTGGGGCAACGAGATAAAGCTGAGCAAGAGAGGCTAATTTTGTAGGCATTTTCGAAGCAGAAAACTTCTCCTTGACTTCTTCATCAGTCCCTTCGTTGAATTCGGACAAGAGCTTCACGATTTCCCCAACCAGGATATTACAGTACATCTCCTTACGCTCGCTGTAATGGAGAAGTTTAACTGCTTGCTTCGCCTCTGCTGGAGTACCATCAGAGCAAAATTCCAGAATTTTCTCTGCGAATTGCTCAGACTGCGGGAACTTGTCCTTGGACTTGTGGAACAGCATATTCGCTGTTTTCAACGTATCCACGTTATTTGCGTCCGCGTTTTCAGAAGTCTCTTTGCCTGGTTCTGCCGCACTAATAAGAGATATAAGCTCATCAGCTTGGTTGGATAAGAGCAAAGGAGCATGTGTGGCGATCTCTTTAAGGTAAGAGTGAGCCACATTGTTTAACTCGTCCTCGTTATCTCGCGATATTCTTATAAGCGGCGTGATTATCGACTTGTTGAACGCGAGGTAGCTGCAACGCAGTAGCAGTACCTCCATCTCTGTCTTCTGCTTTGGCATGGTTTTGAGAACCTTTTTGAAAGAGCTTACAACGGTAGCATAGCTGCTCTCGGGGTTAACACAAGCACCCAAAAGACGATAGAGGCCCTTATCTTTAGATGCTATAATGTGGTCGATTGCATCCGCCATGTCTTCTTCCTTCGACGACATTTTAGCAAAAAACTGCTTCATCAGGTTCAGTTGATTCTTCAGTGCACTCGGATCACTAGCACTCTCAAGCTTTTTCACTGTCAGCAACAACATATTGACATATTTAGCAGTCTCAACCTGCCGCTTGCCCAAAGCTTCCCAGGCCTTAGTCGCCTGTTCGCTGAGGCTCTTATTGGCGTGTAGAATCCTTCGAGTCCTAGTATTGTCATCCGAAATTTCAGGCAAAATGTAAGTCCACAAGGTAGTATCGATCAGTTCGTTGACCTCTTTATCATTGAGGTAGATCTGCTCAAAAATGGCACTTGGAACCCAGTCAAACATACCATCATGCCCATAACACCTATTATAAAGTTTTCCCACAGAGCTGAATGCCACGATACGCACACTTCGCTTCTTGTCTCGCAGTCGACTTGCTAGAGTCCCCAGAACGGGCGCAGGGGTATGAGGGTGGATTCGGTTCTGCAGCGTAGCAAGATCAAATTCTCCAGCAGCTCCACATGCTGCTATTCTAACATACTCGCTGGTATCGTCAAGCCTAGACAGAAATGTTGAAACTAAGTCCTTTGGCACGTGGTATCTCTTTCGGAGGGCGATTGCAGCAGAATTCGTCCATGTAACACGGATGGAGTACTGTTTATCTTGGGCTCCTCTTTTAAGCCATTTTTTATACGTCGATGGGTTGTCTTGAAGGATGTCGCCGTCCGGAGATGGATGGGCAATCAGACGACCAATTGTACGGGTTGCCATATCTCGCAATAAAAAGTGATCCACTTCTAAATTCTTTTCGAGCTGGCCAGATACATTCACAAGCAATGCAGGGACTGCGTTCCAAATCTCCACAATGAGATTTTCAGTCCGCTTCAGCTGCTTCGCCTGAGGGCTCTCTTCGGAATCTGAATCTCCATCGTCACCATCACCTTCGAGATACGAGGGATCAAGCAACTCGGAGAAGTACTGATTCGTGTAACGGATGAGGATATCCACGTTCTCTGTGCTAATCGACTTTGACACTCTGTAAGCATTCGGCAGTTGGAATTGGAGCGAAGCGTTGCTCTTGTCTTTAGACTCAGGCTTGCTGTTGTACAGGAACTTGGAAAAAATGAGGTCAATCACAGACTGAGGCAGTCGGCCCTCGTAATTAGCAACAATTTGGGACAGAATTGCGGAGAGGAAGATCTCAGGAGGCCCTATGGCTTTTTTGTTCTCCTCAATGATGTCGTAATAGCCCTCGAAATACCCTACTACTAGTTTCTCTGGGCTCCTTAGAGAGCACATCAGGCCCGCAATCTCAATGTTTTCCATTCCACTAAGCAGATTGCACGTTGCCTGGTAATAGGAGTCAAGCGATCCATCTTTTAACACGTTCAGGAATAGCCAGAATATCTGCGTGAGCTCCTTCTCTGTATAGAGCTTAACGTTGACAGCGTGTCTCAGGACTTCAATTAAGCACCTAGCTGTGTAAACGCGGACACCCAAATCCTTATGCTTGATCAGCCGGTCAGCTTTCAATTGTGTAGCCGAGGGCTTGAGTGAGTCCATATCCAAGCAGTCTTGCTGGATTTGAGAGAGCTCCTTATACAGCGCCTATGCCTGGTTAGCCGATGCTGGGCTAGGAAATCAATTACTAACCTCCAGGGAGATCATTATCTCGGATATTTGTTTCTTCTTGAGCAAATCATCGCGAAATGCGAGCTTCTGGATTGGTGGATCCATTATTCGATACCGCGTAGTGTGGGAGGCGAGGTGGTGATGCAGGATGAGGGTGTGAAAATCTCCCGCCGGAACGCGTCTCCGCCACGCGTAAATGGACCCTAATTAAGTCGCACCGCTTAAGCCTGCCGGTCATCAAGGATTTAGATTTGTTGATCGATTGGTGATAGCAGAATAGACTTGTTCTTTGTCATAATCGAGGGTATTCTACCTTTCTAGCTGAAAATTTTACACCAATTATCGTAGCAAGCGTACTGTGTCAACGCTAAATCCATGGCTATAATACCGTAACGCTATTGTAGGCTATAATATATTGTAACAGCTGTTTATACAAATGCGAGATACAATGAGTAGATATTGATACACATACGTAGGTAATAGCAATACATATTACAGTGCGCTGGTCAAAGGCAACTGTCAATGTCTTTTTACAACGTCAGTTATCCTCAACGTGTACCAACGTGTACTACCGTAGATATTCTGACATGGAATCAAAAAGTGGTTGGCTCAGATTTGCAGTTAATCTAGTGTGAGATTTTATATTCTTTTATAGGTACGTTGACAGTCTTCCTGTCAATCGACCTATCGGTGATTGCATTGCTGGAAGCAGAGTGAAAATTTATAAAAAGCCTCTGCTTTTTCTATTCAATGACTGCCAAATGGATAAATCTGGTAATTAATTCCTTGTACAAAGTATTCTTTTGTCTAGAGTTGCAATGAAGAAATGAGGAGACTGGCGATATTACCGGACAAGTTTCTCTAAAAGGTTTTACGAACCTGCAGTATCGTTGCAAGAACTGGTAAAAATTCGCCTAAAACCTAACAATATGTACCTCTCTGTTGCATATTAGAAATTAGCCGTAAATGTTTTACGAAAGAATCTGCTTCCAATTGATGTACCGTAAATGGGGCAAAGAATTTTGCCAGTAACTGTATGGTACACTGTAGTGAGAAATTCTTCTCGCTTACCTGAAGTTTATGCCATAGTAGATAAGTTCCTTCGCTCTAGGGACCGTTAATAATGCCCCATATGAACTCGGTTCAGACACCCAATAACGAGAGGTATCGACACTGCACAGACTAAGGAGCTATTCAACCAAAGCCAATGTGTAAATACGAAACCATCCGTAGACGATTTTTATACTGTACCTCGTAACAGGTTTAAGGGATACCAAGGAGCTACAGTTAAAGACAACAGCATAGCCGATAGCCAAACGATCCATATAAATGGAAAATGCTTTTAAAATGGGGATATAAGAAGTCTAAGGATAAATACATGGAAAAAACGTCAAGACGCTTACAAGAGCAAAGCGCCAATGAGACCGACAATGCCCACAGAGGAGACAACGCCGAGAGCGTTGGCACCACCAGTACTAACAGCCTCAGCACCAGTGCCGCTGGCAGAGGAACCAGATGAGCCGGTAGAGCCAGAAGAACCAGAGGAGCCGGAGGAGCCAGAACCAGTCGCAGAAGCACCACCAGTAGCAGCACCAGTAGAGTTAGTAACGAAACCAGTGGTAGCAGAGAAAGTGGTAGCTGGGGCGGTCACGTTGACGCTGCCAGTAGCAGCGGCGTCAGAGTGACTGTGGTGGGAAGCAGAGCCCTTGGAAGAAGAGCCCTTAGAAGAAGAACCCTTAGAAGAGGAACCAGTAGACTTGGCAGAAGAAGAAGCCTTGGTCGAAGAGGCACCAGAAGAAGAGGCAGACGAAGAGACCTTGGCGTTAAGGTTGACATTCACGTTCTGCTCCTTGCAGGAGGCCTGAAGCGCGCTCTTAGCGTCGTCAGTAGCGCCATCTGGGCAGATCTTGTTGAGACAAGCGACAAGATCATCACTGTTGTTCTTACAAAGACACTGGACGTTGGCCAGATCGTTGGAACAGTCGTCAGACTTTCGGGCAACCTGGCCCACGCAGGCAAGCACACAAGCTGGGGTCGCGGCTACAAGACCGAGCGAGGTCAGTGCCGCGTAGAAGAAGAAAAACCAGAAGTTCATAATGAGCGCGGAACCTTTGAAAATGAACGGACGAAAGTTGGTGGTGAAAAGAAGTTTCGAATCGCTCGATTCGAGAGAAAAGTTGACAAAGAGCGAGCCTAGCCGGCTGTTTCACCTGCGCCCTAAAAATAGGGCCTTCGATGCGTCCAGGGGGCGGCAGATTTTGACCAGATTCCTAGATTCAGGCGTTTCCGTAGTGCGTGCGCACGCACCATACATTCCTCTCATCCATTCCGGCCGGCCATCGACGGGCTGCGGTATTTGTTGTGCTGAGGTATTTAAATTGGCAACAGAGTTATGCCAAATAAAGCGTTCGTAAAGGGCTAATGGCTGATATTGCAAGGGCTGATATCGTAGATGTATATTTGGTGTACTGTATGTATCGCTTAGGCATGTCTGTCGGATTGTCTGCCCGGGGTAACGCTGCACGGCTATCACATCACAGTTGCCGGGGACCTACTGTATTACAGTGCAACCAGCCTGCATACTACATGTACTGTAGTTTACGGATATGATCAAAACATAGGGGATGAGCCATGCTTGACTGAATTCTAACTGATTGCCTCTAATGAACTACCCATGCGGTTTCCCATAGGGCTTTTTTCATCACATTTGATGCATGATTACTGAGAGAGTTTTTAAAGGTGCTAACAGAGGAAAGGGAGGCTGTCATCTTAGTGGAAAATAGAGCTGCCAAGGTAGAGGAACCAGCAAATGGCCAAAAAGGCAACAATTGCACACTCAATGACAAACTGCCTCGCCCCGTTAACCTCTTCATACCAAAATGCACTGGCATGGGACTTGCGGTGAAGAGGCAAAGAGTAAACCATGCGCTCAGAATCGCCAATAATACGCAGCCACCGCAGCCTGAATCGCCGCGGAATGAGATCTGGGTACAGGTTCCAAACACCCAAACACCCAACTGTAGCAACCAGCCAGAAAGCGTAGACCAAAATTGGATAGAATGGCGAGGGCATGAGGCAGATAGATGTGTGGTATCCTGGAGTTGCCGAATTATCTAATGTCAGAAGTTGGATACCTGGTCGGTCAATGCCCATTGCCATCGAAATGCTCTTGACCGTGTACTCGTCGGCCTCCTTTTTCTCCCCAGAAGTACTATAATATTCATGCTCCACATGGCATGCATCGTGGTCATCTCCCGAAAATACCGCCAGCGGCTGCACAGACCGTAAGATCTGATCTGAAATATCTGGGTTCAGCAAAGTCTGGTACTGGTGACCATGAACATATGGAAGCGGCTTTTTGCTCTCTCTGTACTTGCCGCAATCGTGATCTTTTGGGCGGTAGAGAGGGACATGAGTCAACAAAATCTGATTGTCGCCATTGGGCTCAAACGAGTCAAGGTACTCTCTTGGCGGGCCATATATTTGCTGCTCCTTTGTATTCGCCATAGAAATGGCATCCAAAAGAACAAATGTGTAGTTGCCAATGGTATAGTCAGACGATCCTGGGCCGAAAAAGGCCTCAAACCGAGCCAATGCTTCTGGAACAACGTCATCGCCATACCCAATATCGTGATTTCCCGGAAGGCTCATGACAGTCCGTCTATTGACCGGGCGATCAAAGATGCCATTGAATCGATTATACTCTTCGAGCCATTCCTTACGCGACCACTCCCTCCCTCCGTCAAAGAGATCGCCTAAGAAGAAATTAGCATCCGGATCGAGTATTTTCTGAATGTAGACCCAGTTTTTCCGTAGATAGGTGTCGACAATGTACCGTGTGAGGGAAAGCAGGATCCTGGGCCGGCCAGGATACGTGTGGTCGTCTACTAGCTGAGGGTCAGCAATAAGTGCGACTCTAGTGGCCGACTTGAACTTGTGCCACTTGCATTGACCGATCACTCCTCGAGGGTACAGTCTTTCGCCGTAGTACAGAATCAGTAGCCAGAGGACACAAAAGCCGTTGACGTGTGCATAGCGGCGCAGAAATCTCTGAATGCTACGCCGTTGAAGACGATCTCCTCGACCTAGTTTCCCACTGGAATACAAAGGCCCTTTGGTCGGCTTTCTCTTCCTCTGGAAGAGCTCCGATTCCATTTTTTTCTACGTGGCTACAGCTGTTCCAGGAACGTGTGTTCGGCGACCGTTTCATTATGTCCGCGAAACTTAATCGCATCAGGGGGCTGTGCCGTAATTAACTTAATACCTCAACCTCAACATGGGTTACACAAAGCATGCTACAGAACATCCCGCTAAGGTTGTGTAAATGGCATTCTTCCGCTATTATCGGATATGAAGGAGTATCTATAGAGCATATATTGGTATGCGATAGCAGTCCGATAGTGAGTAGTAGAAATTCCAAGGGATAGGTTAAGAATCACTTTCGACAGGATACCAGTCTATCCTCCACAAAGCAGCCCCCCCCCCCCCCGAAGAACATATTGTGCGATTGCCTCCTATAAATACTGTACAGACCATGCAGGCTATGGAGACTATACTTGTACTAAACCGCTGTGAGCTAATCTGAATATATAATAGTCGCTAGTTAAGTTAAGTTAGTGTTAAGTTTTGCAGGTATACCGTTGCATCACCGCCCTTGAAGATAGAAGGAAAGATTTGAATGTCAGGCGAGCAGTTTAAATGACCAACGCGGCACTGTTACTGGTGCTGAAGGGGCTGCAAAAGACTCAGAGCTTGATGTCGCTATCTCGGAACCCAAAGCCCGAAGAAGACGACCATGGCGAGGACGGGGGCCGTGTACTAAGGGACAAGCCACGCAAGCTACGATCCGAGTCATCCGCAGGTATCCCCACCAAACTCCAAGAGGAAGACACCCAGCTCTTCCAGTTTGACTTCAACTATGTGCCTCCGGACTATGACAAGCCGCTGGAAGTTGTTAGAGAAAGCAGTGCGGCGGTGAATGGCAACGGCGTAACGCGTCGTAAGAGCACCACGAGCCATCGTATTGAGCCGTTTGAGTTCCCCAAGACCGTCCAAGAGCCAATTGTGAGTCAGGACTCGGCCCCTGTGGACGTGGGAGAACAAAATAGGGTGGACTTGTTGGATGACGGGGTGTATATTCCACACCACAGAAGGAAGGAGCGCGAAGAACGCAGAATCCAGGCGCAGGAAAGAGACAAGCTGTTTTTAGAAGCCGAAAAGTTTGATACCCAGCTCAAGGAGCTGGAAGCGCCGACGTGGGAGAAGAGCCTACCCTTTATTACAGCAATTGAAGACGTTGAGGACAAATCCGAAATGGAACTCAAACGCAAGCTGACAGTTAAAGAGATATCGGCTCAGCTTGCTAGATACCACGACTGGAAAAAGCGCCAGCTCGAGCTGAAACGTAATAGAACGCTGGAAAACCGGCAGATGGAGGAGAAAAAAGAAGGAAAGAAGGAGAGCCAGTCTTCGAAACGAAAAATTGCATCGTCTTCCAAGCCTGCCAAGGCGCAAAAAGTGAAGAAAAACCAAACTCCAGCGGCCAAAGTGGCTTCGACGGAGAAAAAAGAGGTACCGAAAGTTCAAATCAAGCGCATTAAAGTAATACCACCTAAGAAACCCGAAGAGTTTCGGTCCTTTTTCAACCCGGCCCAGCCATCGCGACCAAGGTTTGACATACTGACCAAACGCCATATTCGGGGCGACCTCTGGGCCTTTGGCCAGCCAATTCCGCACCAAATGTTGGAGATGTTTGACATTCCTGACGACTGGAAGAGGAAACAATTCTAGTCATGTATGCATCGTTTTATTTATTCTCTATTTATTTATTAATTATTGCGGTAGACGGTCATCATCTACCTTTAATAATCCTGATAAGACTATTACTATAGTAAGGGGAGGCAATTGAACCATTTGCGGTGATCAGGGGCCACTTCTCTATGCACGTTTGGTTTTATAACCCAAATAATTTACGGTATTGTGTTGCCGCACGCAACTGGTTATGCCTTTTGGTCACTTTCCAATAACGCCTCCGAGTTCTGGCTGGATGCCTCCACCCTAGTCAGCTTTTCCTGCTTGGAATTTCGGTAGAGCCTGACGATTCCGGCAACCAATACACACAGCAGGACAATCAACCATGAAAAAAGGATTGGAAGGGCCCTATACAATGATGGTACACTGCCTTTGGACCAGATATCAGTCAAGACTTCGTATCCATTAAAAGATGGAACAGCGTAACTCACGCGATAGAAACCCGGGCTCAAAATTAGCGGAGAGGCGGTAGCAGTGACGTTGATGAGAACCCACAGGATAACACAGAACGGCATTGCAGGCACTGGCAGGAACATCAAAAGAGACTGGAACGTGAGATTGTGGACAGCCATAAGCAGCCACATAATCAACACCGATAGAATGTACTGGTTGCCATTAACTCCCCAGCCCTCTCGGAAGGCCCACATGTTACCAGTCATGCAGAACGCAGCTCCCAGGCAGAAGACGACCGATGCCACTACTTTAATTGCAGCGTACGTGCCCATGGACACACGGTTGTGAAGATTGAGAGCCGCAAACATAAAATGTAACGCCAAAGCGAAAAAGAACTGCTCCAGCACAATCATGGCAATTGTCAACGTATGATAATACGCTCGGACGCCCTGGTCCATAGCTTGAATATTAATCTGGGACGTAGAAATGGGATTGAACAAAGCGTAGAGTGATGTTTTCGTGGTATTGGATTGCTCGCTAATGGTTTGAAGCGATTTCTCTCCATTTGCCTCACTAAATGCAGAGGACGCTCTATCAGCAAGCATTTGGAAGTTGATCGGGAAGATGGTGTCAGAGAAAGAAGGATATCGTACCCCATTCCAGACATAGACCATGGCGTTTGTCGGATCGTAGGTGCTCGAATTTCCGGCGAGAGCACTGAGGTACCGCTCAGTGGCCTTCTCATTCACAGCTACGGCTGCCCAGTAGTCTCCATGGGTAACAGCCTTGACCATATCATCTTGTGTTGGGTAGTCTGACGCATTCTTGGATACAAGAGTGAAAAAAGTAGGGCCCTGGAGGCTCTGATAAGCAGAATTCACTGCCTCTCCAATTGCCCCCTGGTCTCTGTCTACGAACAGTACATTTATGTTCTGTGCCCGATTCCCAGAGTCAAAAACGGACCCGTACAGATACGACAGTCCGGCCAAGAAGAGGAGGTAAAAAGCAATCGAAGCCCCGACCAACTTCTTAACGAGATCTTTAACGATAGTCATAGTATACCGTGCCCATTTTTTCGAGCCGATTGACCTTTATATAACCTGTGCCTGACATATCAGCTATTGCTTAGGGGCCCCGGACCGGGTTGAAAAACGGCGTCGGCCCGAGATTGCCGACGGCAGAAGCCGCTCGGGTGAGCGAACATCATCACCATCGCTAAACACGCTAGTTTAGGAGTCTAAATTAAAAAGCATCCGGTCCAGAAATGGCGGCCAAAACCCATCGAGTAAGCGGACCTTTTGTCGTCTGGTAGTGACTAATCTCCCCTAGGTGAACGCCAAGTGGGTCGCGTACGCCCAGTTCGTGTTCACAATTGGCGCGTTTTCGAGCGCTTTGGTGGTAGCGCTGTTATTCGACTACCGCGAGACTGTCAAAACAGCACTGTTTGAGTTCCCCCAGGAGCTGTATGTCCCTCCCTAGTTGCTCTCAACGCCCAGCTAATCTAGACTTAGATTCCCGTCGGTCACGGCCGCAACCGGTGAAATCTACCCTGAAAAGTCCTTCTTCCAGGTGTTCGCAGCTATAACGTCGGGCCCCCGGTTCCTGTCGGTGGTGATATGGTACTTACTAACCAGATCCAAGCGACTCGGAGCAGTCGGCCTGCTGAAACTCTTGGCAGGTGGGGGGTTCGCATATGTGACCCCTGAAGACAACCATGATTGGCACGACTTTGCCATGATTTCGTACGTAATTCTGTCCGTTGCATGGATGGCCGGCGTGCTGTATTATGGTCCACGGACCCTCAAGGAGGCTCCCCCACTGCATAACCTCGAGACCGAAATGAGCGTGAAGAAGGCGCAAAAGCTAAGACTCAGACTTCTGCAGGCAATTGTCTTGGTCCAGATCGCGCTCGGGCACTTTTTCATCCAGCACAGACTGTATCAAAAACCGGGTGCATATTCCATGTATGCACTGTGCGAGTGGATTGTCGTTGCCATTGACATAGCTTATGATTACACCAGTGTTGCAGAGTTTAAGGGCCTGGACTTTGCCGTGCTGGTAAGACCGGGGGAGTCGCTTCCCTTTGATGCGTAATGATTCGTGACGAAAACACAAGATTAGTAAACATGGCCCATTAACTTTAATCTTCGGCAGATACATAACTTATGCATTCGGAACAATTCCCTCGTGAGTCTCAATGGCTCGCGAACTACTGGCTAGAGATGACTTTGGGATCGCGGCTCTACTAGTCGTTACAATGGTAGGGATCGCCTGCTTTGCGCTCCTCGTCTACACAGTCGGATTAGTCCAGAAAAAGGTGCTCTTGGCCAAATTGCGCAGAGGCGATTACAACCTTGAAGAGCTCAGAGTCAAGCGCCTGCCATTACCGCTGAAACAATTGGACAAGCTGTGTCCTGTGCTCACCTACCGCGGTTACCTAGGCCAGCAACTATCCGCCCAGGTGATTCGCCCTCCAAATGCCTACTTTTACCGCCTGGTTCCACGGCCATGGAACTATTTACGAACTGTGGAAATTTACGCTCGATACAATCCGAGTGCATGTGGCATGTGCCTAGAGACATATAGCCTGGATTCCCTCATTCGAAGGCTTCCCTGCAACCACATCTTCCACCTACATTGCATCTCACCTCACTTGTCTTCCTTCTCGAGCCTGTGCCCTCTTTGCAATAGATCCGTCATCCGCGACGGATACATTCCTCCGCAGGTATCCGTTTGCGCATACACGGTTGAACGGGCTCGCAGGAAAATACGCGAGCAAAAGGAGTTGGTTAGAAGAGCTCAGGACACGTTTCCTGAACATATAATGTCGGAGAAGGAGGAATCTATCGAGATCCACGGCCTTTCATTGTGGCAGAGCATCAAACTGCGCATGCCCCATTTTAGTAATCCTTTTCGTGACGCTAAGGGTTCAATGCATCATTTGTAGCGATTGCTTTCTTCGGAGGCAATTTCGGCCTGTTTCTCCTTCATTTTAATACGTCGTTCGACTGCTTCCAACCTTTTTTCAAGATCGACCCACTCGTTGTTGTCTTGAGCGATATTTTCCAGCCACTTTTGCATTGTGTTCGCACTACGAATGCTCAATTCCTCAGCGACGCGTAAAATTTCATCAACCTTTCGTCGGGTATCGCTAACCTGCGTTCCCGTTTCTACCAGCTCTTCCACAGGCTTGTAGCTGTCCAACAGGTCGCGCTCTTGAGACTGCAATTGTATCGTATCAACAGCCCCAAGTAGCTCAACCATGCTGTCAAGCCGACTAGTTACTAGCGACTTTTTGGTCCCATAATCTGGCTCCTCTCCTTGTTGTTCTCTAATGATATTCCACATGTCCAAGTAGTAGAGACCTTCTACGAGCCCCTTGAGGTACCGGTTACCCACAACAACACTATCTATCTCATCGTGAAGGTCCAAAACATCCTTAATTACGGAACTGTCAGCCTCCTTTAATCGGAACTCCAGCTGTTCTAGTCTTTTTTCGAGCTGGAGGTCATCTGCTGTGTCCATGGCGATATGTTGGCCGGAATCAATGGTTGGCCGATCATTTTCAACTCCCATCGCTGCGAGATAGCCCCACCACTGAAAGCAGGTACAATAAAGGAATACAATATAATAATTGGCCGATAATTTAGCTTAATATACAGAGGATATAAATTCTATTACAGCTTGTTGCTAGTTCCGAGCTCAAATGTTGACAAGTCCTTTCTTGGCTGCGGCGCCTCGGTAGCGACCAAGGATGCCTTAAATTGTGGCACATCCTCAATTTTAATACCGTCCGGATACTGAGTCTGGACAGTGTCCGAAGATAGCCGCTGGTCGATCATTCGCTCTGCCTTGGCAACAAACTCCTGTGCAGACTCATCATTTCCAAGCAGCTTCTTCACCTGGTCGAGCGTCTTCTTGATCAAGTTGCTGTCATTCTCACCAACGTCGCCAATAATCTTCTGGATATCGGTGGCTGAAATGCTATCAATCTTGTTTGCAATGGCTAGATTGACAATTGATTCACTGACAATCGTTTCAGTAGACGGAGCTGGTGCACATTGGCTTTGAAGATGGATGACAAGCTTAGCCCGATCAGCACTGTTTGGAGAAACGAACTTTTGGAACAACGCAAGAACGTCCTCCTTGGTAACCTTCTTAATGTACTCAACATCCTCCAAGTGCCGCTCAAAGTCGTAGAATCCACTGAGGACCTGGGCCCAATATCGGTCATTCTCCTCACGCAGATTCTTCCTCTTCTCAAGCTTCTTGGCGATTTTAGCCTCAACGTGGGTCTTGAACTCGTCGTCAGACATGTCTTTGATAATCCCTTCCAGGGTGTGGAAGAAGCTATCGATCCGCTCTTCCAGGTAGTCGGTCGTTCGTTCGCTCTGGATGAGAATTCTGTATCCCAGCGTTGTTCGCGTGGATCGAATACCTCCAAACACAACGTATCCTAGCTGCTCCTTAGTTCGCAGCTGATTGAACGCTGGCTCGGCAGCAATCTGGGCCAATACCTCTAACCGCGCTCGAATCTCGCAGTCGGTGATCTTCCCTACCTGCACAATATACTCGATGACAGAGTTAACGTTCTTCTCATCGCCGAGTGGCACCGTGTAATAGTGGCTCGAGCTTTCTGGGAGCAGATAGGATCGCGCAAACGTTCGCTGCGAGGCTGGAAGAGGATCAGCACTAATGATATCTTGCACCATTTTCGACATGGAGAGCGTCTCTTCCTGGGTAACATTACCGAAAGCCATCACTTCGATCTGCATCTCCCGGAGTAGCTCTCGAAGGAAGAGCGTAATATCTTCTGGAGTGACCTTGTCCAGCTCTGCTGCCTTCTCAGATAAGCTCCACGCGTTCTCAGAGAGCAGGTAATGCGTGAATGTTGCCACCTGACTGTAAGGAACGTTGTAACCAAAGTTTCGGTAGAACCTCTTGTGCTTCTCCATGATCACCTCGAACCGATCTCGGTTGACAGTGTACTCTTTGAACTTGTGGAGTACACGCTCCAAAAGCACAGGAAGCTTATGATTAAACCCAGCCACGGCAATTCCCAGCCCTTCCTTCATCGTGCTGACATCATACCGGAGCCCTGCGATTTCGGCGTCATAAGCAAACTCAACCAGGTCGTCGTTGATCAGGGAAATGAGCACCGAGCTCTTGACTTGATTTGCGGGGCTCTGGTGCACCACCGGCGTCTTGAGGCTAATGTTGACGTACGCTTTAGGGATCCAGAACGTATCATCCTTCTTGTGCCACACGTTCATCTGATCCGACCGCAGAATGAGATGGGGGTGTTTGAGTCTGTCCTCTGGCAAAATATTCTTCTTTGCAACGTCAAAGTTGGTTGGAATAAAATCGTTCTTCTGCGGCAGGTGCAGTTCCTCAATAACATGGGGGCTGGAGAGCAGTTTGAAAAAGTCTGCGTCAACGTCCTTGACAGTGTACTCAGTGCCATACCACTGCTCCTTCTGATCCAGCCCTTCTAGCGATTGGCCTACGAGGAAGGCTCTAAAATTATCGGGGCGGAGATAGTTGATGAACTCGTCAATGAGCTTGGGGGCATAGGACCGCAACACAGAGTGACTCAGCAGCAAGTTTCGCGGTAGATCAAGCCGCTGCATTACCGATGCAAGGCTGGAACTAGTAGACGCAGCACCCGACTTCTGCTGGAATCGGAAGTTCATCTCCGACTGCTCCTTGAGCTCCTTGTGGATCCATTCCTGGGCTGGAGTCTTTCGCAGCATGTCCAGATAAGCAAACACTCCGACTAGGACCTTAGTGTAATTGTCAAGACCCTTATCGGTGAGTTCAACATCAATGACAAAGAAGTCCGTGCCATGCACAATGTGCTCGCTGCCCGCAGACAAGCTCGACGCCCACGAGTGCTTCTTAAAGTACTGCAGCAGAGAGCCCTTACCCTCGTGACCAATCAAATGAGAATAGTAGTTGGCAGGCTTGGTTCCATATTGTGGGCGCTGATCCGGCACAGGGAAGTAGAGCGTCAAATGTTTGTTATCCATAACCGGCTTGGCATAGATGATCTTGTTGAGCTCCTTGGAGGTCAAAGGAGTTGACGCGTAAGCTGGAGGAGGGCGGCTCTTGTTTCTGACCGCTGAAAACTTGTCCACAACCCATTGCTCGAGAGTATCCAGTCCGTCTCGGCCAATTACAACGAGCTTCATCAAATTGGCCGAATAGTGCTCAGAATGGAACTTGAGAAGCTCTTCCCGGACGTCGATCCCCTTGGACTTGGGTTCTGCATCCAGCGTCTGCAGGTTACCGGTCGAAAACTTATTGTATGGGTGCAACGGGTTCGAGAGCGACCTGTCGAGCTGGTGTAGTCTCCACATGTCATTCTGGAGGTTCTTCTTGTTTTCAGAGTCAACCGCACGGATCTCTCGGTCCTTACAGTCCGCCCTGAACAGCGGTGCGATGAAGAACTGCGCAAACCGATCAAGCGCTCCTTCGAGGTACTCATGAGAGACCTCAAAGTAGTAATTCGTCTCGTCAGTCGACGTGTAGGCATTGGAGTGGCCCGAGTGCTCGGAGAGGTACGTGTTGTAGTCGTTCTCCTGTGGGTACTTTTCGGTGCCCATAAAGAGCAGATGCTCGCAGAAATGTGCCAGACCAGGCAGGTCCTTGGGGTCGGCAAAAGAGCCTACGTTCACGTCCAGAGCGGCCGAGGCCTTGTCAATTTCTGGATCGTGGATCAACAGTGCTTCAAGCTGGTTGGCCAGCGTAATTACGCGATACTGCCGGTCGTCGAGCGACGGGCGTTCTAGATTCGACGCCACCACGGTCGCGAGCGACGAAAAATCACGCATAGGCATGTTGGAAGATGACATGTCACTTTTCGGGACTGGAAACCATGTTAATATATATTACGCCGCCTTGTTATGCCTGCCACGAAATCCTGGGGTGCGGGAACTTACCAGTATCGGGTGTAACCTTGGTGGATAAGAGCCTCAGTGCAGGGGCTCGTGGCGATGCTCGAAGTGGGGGAGATCGAAAGCTTGTCGACGTAATGGCCCAGAGATTTCGAACTGTGTAGAAGAGTCGCATTCACCGGTGCTGGATCAATCCAATTTCGGTGGTGGAGGGTGATGTAGGAAGGGTGTACTACCGTACTCTTTGGGTCCAGCTCCTCGGGGTTGTGCACCACAGAAACACAGCTATTCTAGAATATACGCACCAGATTACTACGGCCGGTAGCGAAATACGGAGCAGGCCACAATTCAAACTAACTACTTGTCAAAGGGCTTTCCTACGCGCTACGATTGTTTGTGTTCGAAGATGGCAAGTTGATGTCCGCCTCCCATAGAACCGAGGCGCGGGTGGCCATTGTTGGAGAAGATGGCCGCGGCATATAATTAAATGCCTGATCAGGTAAGCGTATGCAGGTTCCTTCTTTTCCGGAGCGCCGGAGGCGTATATACAGCTGTTGCCCTGGCAATGAGATGCATACTTGGCTGTAGTTATACAGTTACCGTAATTTAATCTCTTGTAGTGGCCACAATCGCTTCAAGAGTATCTGCCTGAGCTCGAATATCCACAGCGTTCTGGCTCATTTTGCCACCATGGAAAGCTACTGTGGGGTAATCCCAATTTCCCAAATGGGGTATACTAAAAATGAACCTAAGAGCGAGCAATGAGATCATACTCTTAGGGGGATAAGAACGTCCCAACGCTCTTTGATCTATATCTCAGACCTCAATTCACGATAGAAGTCGAATGAGGAACTATTACATGTACCTTCGTCAGTAATCTGAGTATTCAACATGTTTGTTAAAGCTCTGTAGACCAGGGGAATTGATCATTATTTATCTTAGAATGAGGCGTCTAGACGTTGGACTTGCTGGCACTGACATTGATACTATCGTGGTCGCCCGTTACAAGTAGCATTTCATTCGGAATAGTAGTGTCAACTCTTAGATGTTTGATGAATTCAGTGTTCATCTTCAATTTATTCCCTATGGTTTGGCGACTTGAACAACCCTATTGGTAGACACGAAATGTCGCACGGGTTATGGTCGGTAGTCGGAGGCGTGCGCAAGATGAAAATTATTGTCTCGGATAAGGTGAAGTGATTGCGGTACAGTTATCTCAAAATATACCGTTTGATACACTGATGGAAGCAGCTTGGAGGCGGATCTCGGCTCGAAGGAGCTGCTTTACGGTATCCAAACGATATATTAGCAGCATATACTCTCCCCGCGAGCCAAGCGCTGGGGATCAAATATATGTTGCTATGTCATCTGGAGTCGACTCCAGTACTATCGCTGCAATGATGGCTGAAAAGTACGAAAATGTCACTGGCGTGTACATGGCAAACTGGAGCTCGACCGCCAAATGCACAGAGGCGGACTGGAATGACGTCCAAAAAGTGTGTGAGGCTATTGGTATCCCTAGTAAACGGCTTAGCTTTGAAAAAGATTACTGGACCGAGGTGTTTGAGCCCATGATAGAAATGTATAAACGAGGAGTCACCCCAAACCCAGATGTTAATTGCAACCGATACATAAAATTTGGTGCCCTCTACGACACACTAGACCAAGTCCACGGTACTAGTAATGGCAAGTGGTGGCTGGCGACAGGACACTACGCACGGGTGGGACTACATCGCGAAACTGGCAAGGTACACCTGCTTCGCCCTAAGGATCTAAATAAGGACCAGACGTACTATTTGTCCTCCATTGAACCACGCGTGATGGATCGTATACTGTTTCCGCTTTCGGAATACACCAAGCCTGAAGTACGCTCGAAGGCGCAAACGTATAACCTTCATACAGCATCCAAGCCTGATTCGCAAGGGTTATGTTTTGTGTCGCAGGAGCATAGAAACTTTAAGGACTTCTTGGCCGAATATCTTGACCCGAGTGTAGGTAACGTTATCACTGAGGACGGCAAGGTGTTTGGACACCATGATGGCATATGGCAGGCCACTATTGGTCAGCGATCAAGCATATCCATGCCTCAGGGGGATCCCCGGTACCAGGGATCGTGGTATGTGAGCGAAAAACGCATTGATACCAACGAGCTGGTTATTGTCAAGGGTAGAGATAACCCCCGGCTCTTTGCGAAGGCTGCATATGCAGAGGCGTTTCGGTGGCTGAGTGACTGCAATGAGATTGATGCGTCTGCCCCGGGCAAGTATAGCGTTCAATTCAGGTCGCTCCAAAAAGCCGAGCCATTGTCTGCCATTGAGATCAAAGACGGTAGAGTTGAGGTGGAGTTTTCAAATCCGCGTCGTGCAGTTTCTCCGGGCCAATTTCTAGTGCTGTATGAAGGAGATCGGATCTTGGGGAGTGGTGTTATCTCCAACACTATTCGTCTGGGCGATGAATAGCGCCTCTGCTGACAATGTAAATATGTTTAATGATTAATGAATAGACTACAACTAACCAATATTGTCCGGTACGCTAATTGGCTGTCAAATCGTTGGACCTTTTAGGGGTTCTGGTATTGAGAGGCCGTCACACCACGTCCCAATTGAGACCACCTCCCCCACCTCCACCCTCCGGGCTCATCATCACCGTCCAAACACACACTTGCCAGCGTTGTTCTTTTTTTTCATGATTTGGCCGAGTTCGACGCCTTATGCATTAGAACTCCCGCCAATCCCTCCTTCGCCAAAAGGCGACCTGGCGTCTGACCCCGAGAAGGATGATGTGATCCTGGCGGTCGGCACCTCAAAACCTGGATACGTGGTTGCGGCAATCACCTGGCGTGGGGTCTACTTGTTCAGGCCAAAGCCATTCTGTCCAGTAGGCATTCATGTAAGGTCCCAGAAATCTATCGCGGACCATGGTGCAAATGTGTCGCTATTGATACGCCCGGATGGACAGAAGATTGCCGTGACAACCACCAACGGTAGCATATTTGTTTACCACATCTATTCGAGTTATGATTCGCCGGAAGTTTGCCAACTCAGTGGTTCGTTCCTCTCGGACGAGCATGGTATGGAGGTCTTCCCCGGCCCAGGAGAGGGCGCTGGCGTGAGGGAGCTACAAGTGCGGTTTAAATTGGTGCTAAAAGTTGCCTCGGGTATCTCGAGGGCAATTGCATTAGAAGATGACATTCTTGTGGTCACAAAGGATCCTGAAGCGATCCAATTGGTTAAATGGACGGCGGCAGAGCAGTCGAGCATCGAGTCCCAGGATCGGACGATTCTGTGGGCTAAGCTCGACTGGCTTAACGACCCATCTGACATTCACGATATGACTATGAGCAAGGCTATGTTGCTGTTTGGTATCGTCACGGAGTCGAATTGTGTCTACACTGCCACGCTAGATAGCGCCAGAGTGAAGCTGGAGGGCCATCTTATACACAAGCCCTCAGATAACAGCGATCCTAAACGCCGCAAGGACGACGAAGCGATTGCTGTTGCTATAAACGCGCGTTTTAGTGTTGTTGCGGTTGGGTGCAAAAGAGGTACAATATTCCTGTACAACATTAAGGACTACCATGGTACGGTGAAGCTGATAACGAAATTCGAGCCGCCCTCATCGTCATTTGGCGGAATCTTAACCATGAAATGGTCTCCTGACGGATATGGTCTCTTTGTGGGATTCGAGAACGGATGGGGACTGTATTCGGTGTACGGTATGCTAAACGCCTCGTCGTTCTTGTCAAATCAAGAACAGAAGGAAAAAGAAGCATGGCTAGACGGCATTTCCATTGCAACATGGCAGTATTCTGGGGATGTGGTGCTCATTGTAGCCAAAAATGCCCCCAACAGGATGTGGGCTATGAGCATTCTTAAGTGGAGTGCAATGGGCAACTACATCAATGAAAATCTCAACAAGCCAATACTGTACACTGACACCAAAATGATTATTTATAGAGGTCACGATCAGAATGATCTGACGACCATTGATAGAGACGCGCTACTCTGGCTGCACGTGACTTTTCCTCCAGGTTACGTTTCGGAGAACTGGCCAGTACGGTTCGTGACGACATCAAGCGACGGAAGATATGTCGCTGTAGCCGGTGTCCGGGGTCTGTGCCATTACAGTGTCCACTCGGGGCGGTGGAAGCTGTTTGAAGAAGATTACATGGATCGAGAGTTCTCAGTCCGTGGAGGGATGGTATGGTTTGGGCATATTTTGATTGCTGGAGTAGAGACTGAATCCAGCCACGAATTGAGGCTGTACTCTCGAGATCTAGACTTGGAGTCGCGAAATATGCTGTTTGCGGCAGAGGTCCCAAGTACCATTCTCAAGCTCTGTCTAGTGGGAAATGTTCTGCTAGTATACACTTTTGACAACTTGCTTTATTTCTATCGGATCAAGCATAATCCGGAGGATGAAGAGGACCCCATGTACCCGGCCATTACCCTGGAGCTCGAAAGGGAGGTGTCATTCGGTGAGATTGTGTCATCCCCTGCTCGCGTACGGTCCCTTACCTGCCTTCCACAAAAGCTAGACTCTTCCAATGCCATGCCAATACTAATGCTCGTGGACGGTGTGCTAGTCTTGCTAGAACCAACTGAGCCCGAGTCGGAGACAAATGCCATTACCTATTCAAAGAGGGTATTGCATGAGCACATTGAATTCTGCAATGTCAGCGAAAGCAGTGACTCCGGAAAGCATTATTACTCGCTTTGGGCATTTGATGGTACGGACATGCTGGTATGGCTCCGTAATTTGGAAGGATTGCCGGATGTCGACCACGCACCAACCACCGTGCCCATCGAGTCCTATCCATTGGCAGTGCTTCTTAATAAGGGGCTAATCGTTGGCCTTGAGGGGGAGGCAATGCTTCCGCGAGAGGCAACTTTTACCTATTTCAAGCATTGGACCTCTGCTCAGCTATTCGTTCCTTTCCTATTAGAATCATATCTGCGAATGGGACAGGAGGACAGAGCGCTTAAAGTTGCAACCAATTACAAACATCTCAAATACTTCGCGCATATTCTCGAGATGATGCTGTACAAGGTACTTGACGCTGAAGCACAAGAGAAGGGATTGGATTCCGACCTGCTAGCCAAGGCAAGTCGACTACTTCAGCAGTTTCCACAAATGCTTGATGTTGTTGTGGGATGCACGCGTAAAACAGAAGTGTCATACTGGAAAAAGCTCTTCCATTCGGTTGGTTCGCCACAAGCACTGTTTGATCGTTGCATCACTCTTGGAAAGCTTAGAACCGCTGGCGGGTATCTTCTAGTCCTCCACAACCTGGACAGCTCCAATCAGACGCAAAACACAATTGACTTGTTCAAGTCGGCATATGAGAGTGGCGATTGGGAATTCTGCGAGGAGTTGGCGAGATTCCTGACAGCCATTGACCCGTCTGCGGAAACCCTTAAGGAGACACTTAACAGCATCGGCCTGAGCTCCATCTACAAACCCACCCAAAACGCTCAAATAGTATGACCTCCCTCCGCCGCATATATCTATAGTAATTGATAGAATTGCCTCCATTTATGCCATCGGAGACGCCAGAAATCGAAATGTACATTCATTATGCTAATATGTGAGGGATCGTAAATTTTAGGCAGTACCCTTGATGAACTTGTCCAGGAAGTCATCAGGCTTCTGCTTCTCATGGGTTGCCTCCTCAGCAAGGAAGAACTTGTAAACGTGCGACTGCTGCTTCCAGAAGTTGATGGTCTCCTGGAACTCCATCTGGCCCTTGGCAGAAAGATGGTTGATGACGCCAACGTCCTCGACAAAACGGTGTCGCTCGAACTCCTGTCGAATCTTGGTCCGGATCTTAGCCGCTGGATAGGCCAGCTCGTAGGTGGCCGAAATAGTAGGAGCCTACCGTTGGTTAGTCTTGTCATCCCAATATCGGTCACATACATTTCGCATGAAGTTTCGGTACAGAGCTAGCACACGGGCCCTCAGCTCTGGCCGGTTTGCAATGAACTTGGTCGCCTGCGCATACGCTGTCGGATTAGTTGGCATCTTTTATGTTCTAACGGTTAGCCTCGATAATATTTTGTCGCCGGCAATTCAAATTCAAACGATTTGGTTGGCCCGCGGAGTTCTCCCAACACATTGTTTACGGAATTAACATTATTGTTAAATAAGTGAATGATCGCCAGGCTGATGAAACGTACCGGAACGTACGGGCCTGTATTAACTACTGAATAATTACTTAAGCGGAATGAGCTCGCATAATTGATTCTCTAGGTAACTATTTGGATACCTTTCTATCCACAGTGCAACAATGGCGAAAGATTTGCTCTCCATTGAAGGGCCAGGATTTCCAACAAGTGGAAACAAAGCAACGTTAACCACATTGTTCTATTACTTTTTAGCTATGCTTCAAGGTTACTACCACTGCAACGTCAAGTATTAAAGGAATTTAAGGGTCGGCAATTAACAACGAGCCTCATGCGGCTTCGCTGGCTTTGAAACAGGCATGCATACAAGTGTCAACCTGTCAAGTCGACATTACATAAATAACCAGTCCTACAACTGGAGCCGTATAGTAAATAGCCAATACAAAGTATTTGCTACCTGCTTACACTGCTTTTGTAATTCCGAGCAATACCCTTTTAGTGGGTAGCAATATCGGAGAGCTGGGATGATTACATGTACCGTATCTCCACAATAAGCTACCCACCTCCCTATCACCGATCACCAACTATATATCGTAGCGACATGGCTGAAGTGGGAGGATTGTTCAAGCCGTTAAGCTGTTTGAAATATGAAAATCCTTCTGCTTGGAATACGGCCTTTGCCATTGCTCTAGCCATTGGAGTAGTGGGGTCGTACGTACCACAGCATGTAAGGGTCGTCCGCCGCAAGTCGTCTGAAGGCATTTCCCCATGGTTCCTCCTTCTCGGAATCATGTCTGGCGTCTGCGCAACTTGTAACGTGTGGCTCCTTGGTGGCCCTGTGTACCATTGTTGCAAAATTATAACTCGAGGAGAGTGTTTTGCTGCACTCACGGGCATTATCCAGATATCCTGCCAGGCCGCATCGGCGGCGCTCATTCTGGTCCTAGTGTTAATATTCGCGCGGAACCAGCCGTTTGAGTCTCCAGACGAATTCTCCAAGATCAAACTTGTAGGACAGATCAGCCTAGTCTGCACTCTTGGCTCTTTCCTGCTCTCGCTTTTCGTGTACTCTGTCAAGCCGCACTTGATTGACACAGTTGCCAACTTCTTTGGGCTCACTGCGGCCTTTTTGGCTATTACGCAGTACTTCCCACAGATATACACGACGTTTAGTCTAAAGCACGCCGGGACCTTTAGCATTCCTATGATGTGCATTCAGACCCCTGGCGGTTATCTTTGGACTTGGAGCCTCGCCCAGACGACCAAGTGGTCTACCTGGCTTCCGTATTTGACGACGGCCATGCTGCAGAACGTTCTTCTTGTGCTCGCAGTTTATTATGAGCGGCAGAATGCCAAAAAGTTTAAGCAATTGGCCCCAGAGCTGCAGCAGGCGACGGAAACTGACGCCTTACTTCCGTCCAACGTGCGGAGGCACACAAATTGACCAGGCACTAAATGATGTCGAATGGTAGTAAGTAATGGAAATAGAGCTAACAAAAACGTTGGAAATGATGATTAATTCTATACACTGATGGTCTTGAACAGGCTGAAACCCGCGCTGCCAGTAGCCGCCAAGTGCCCTGGAATCTGCTTGTTCCAATGCACTTCTTTCGCGTCCTCCTGGTAGTGGAGGAAAAGCAGCTGGGGCGGAATATCCTTGAGCTCGGCAGACTGCGATCGCTGCTGCTTGATCTCCTCGTCGTCGGCCTCGACAGCCATATCCCAAATGGTAACAGTAGAGTCCTCCGATGACACACAGATAAGACTCTCGTCCTGCGGGCTGAACTCGATGGAGGTAATGGCCTTCTTGTGGAAGTCGAACACGGCAACTGATGCGTCCACGGTTGGGTTCTTGCTGCCAAAGTTTCGCAGATCCCACACGCCGAATCGGCCGTCGTCGTGGCCGCTACATAGCAGGTAGTCCTTCTTTGTGCTCCAGGAGATGACGTTGACGTCCGTGTTGGACGCCTTGACCGAGATCTGTGGGGTTCTCGACTTTGATCGCAGATCCCAGATGCGAACAAACCCATCGGCGCCGCAGGACGCAAAGATCTTCTCCTCTGAAGGACTCCACTGGATGTCCTCAATGCTCTTGTTTCGTCGCGACACATCCCCGGCCGTGAACGCCGCTTTCTCTGTGCTCCAGCCAGACTGGGTTCGCTTGGTGTGGAAAATTCGGCCGTCGCAGTCACCGCTCAGCAGCGCACCTGTCTGCACAAGCGGAGACCAGTCAATAGCGTACCCCTCCACGCTACCGTGGTTTCTGATGGTGTGGGCCGGCCGGTTCATGGCCTTCTCAATCTTGAGACCCGGAGTGTCAAAAGACTTGACATGCGGAGTGATATCCCAGATGAAGACCTCGCCATTCTCGGCCATGGACGCAGCAAACTGCTCGCCCGTGACCCTGGCGTGCGGGTTCATTCTAATTCGGTTAGTGGTGTGCAGGGTTGGCAGCGACTTGTGCTCGAGTATAGGATCGCTGTATTCGTCGTCGTCGCTCTCCCCGTCACTCTCGTCCTCTCGGACCAATGTTTTGGACAAACCGCTCAGCTTGAGCACTGTGATCTCATTATCTCGGGGCCGCGAAGCCTGGGTACCAGTAACGAGGTACGTAGTGTGTGGGTACGTCCTTCGCTCCTCGCCAAGGCCGTCCTGGATGATATCAAACGACAGCGACGGGAAATTCACGTTGAAAGGGTGGTACATATCGTACGCAGTGAGATCAGGCTCCAGAGTCTCGCTGTTACCACCGAGATACGGCAGATAAGTCTTGAGACTCTGCGATGGCTTCTTAGCAGTCTCCTTGGCTTCCGTCTCCTCATCCTCCTGGATGGTCTGGAGCGCCTTGCTCTTGCCAGAGTCTTCCTCCATGTCCTCATCTTCGTCATCCTCTTCGTCGCCGACCTCGAGAATCTCCTCCTCGCTCTCAAAGTCGTCTCCGTATGGGTCTTCGAACTCGCCCATCTCCTCATCTATCTCCATGTCATGGGTACCAGCGGTATCTCCCTCATTCTTCTTAGGGGTCGTCTTACGAGGATCCTCCTCCCCAAATGGCTCAGCCTGTCGCTTCGACATTGTCTACTTTCTACTAGTTTATCTGGGCTAGTGGAAGATAGAAGATTTTTCAGTGTCTCAAAATATTTTCACGGCCCGGAAAACCCAACCTTCTCGTTTCCCATCGCCATCACGTAAATCATATCGGCAAAATGTTCAAAAAGCCCAGCTTTCTGGACATGCCTGCGCCCGCAGGGTATGTCCCAGGGCTTGGACGAGGCGCTACTGGATTTACCACGCGGTCCGATATTGGTCCAGCGCGTACGGACGTGGCGGAGCAGGCGTTTGGCGGCGAGGGCCAGAAAGGCGATGCCGACGACAATGGAGAGGACAACGATCGGTTCCGTGACGCCGAAAACGAGGAGGGGCTGTTCTCTGCGGCTAACTTAGATGCTGAGGATGAAGAGGCTGATGCTATTTATGAGAAAATTGACCAGCGAATGCAGGAACGCCGCAAGCGCCAGCGAGAAGAGAGAGAGCGCGAAGAGCGCGAAGAGGCCAAGCGCAACGACCTCGGCAACCAATTCGCCGAATTCAAGTCCGATCTTAGCAAAGTGTCGTGGGACGAGTGGGACAGCCTCCCAGAGGCTGGCGATATGACGCGCAAGAATAAAAGACGCCGGCGGGAGGCCAGAGACGAACTGCTCACTTCCGCTGTACCAGACAGTCTTATTGCCAGTAGACAGTCTGGTGGAGGTATAGACAGGTCCATTGACGTCCAGCCTGAGGGTGCTACTACCGATTTTAGGGCAATTAGTGCAACCAAAGGGCTCTTACTGGACTCGTCTTTGTCCCGGGCGAAGCCTACTGAAGACACCTCTGCCTCCAGTAAGGTGGATGTGCAGGGGTACCTTACTTCGCTTGACAGTTTTGACGGTTCGAACTTTGGCGACCTCCAGAACGCCAAGAGTCTGTTTTCCTCGTACACGAAATCGCTGCCTCGAGATCCGCGGGGTTGGATCGGGCTTTCCAGAGTTGAAGCCATTGACAACCAGATGGGGCGGGCCAAGGCTGCTATCATTAAAGGGTGCGAAAAGTGCCCCAAGGACGAAGACGTCTGGCTCCAGAGTATATCGCTGCACACCAAGTCACAGGCGAAATCCATCGTCAGGGAAGCACTTGAGTACATTCCGGGTAGCATCAAGTTGTGGAGAGAGGCAGCTTCCCTTGAAGATGATGCAAACTCCAAGATCCGCGTCCTGGAAAAGGCCATTCAGAGTAATCCTACCAGCGATACCTTGTGGAAGGATCTCATTAATTTGCACGACGACCGCGATGAAGCTAAGGCGCTTTTAGGCAAGGCAGTGGAGCTCATCCCTCTTGCAGAAGACCTATGGCTGAGTCTTGCGCGACTCGAGGACGCCAAAAGCGCAAAGAAGGTACTCAATCGCGCGAGGAAGGCGCTTAGGGTGTCGCGAGCAGTGTGGATAGCTGCTGCTCGGCTCGAGGAGCAGTCCTCAGGAGATGCCAAGGTTGTAGAGAAGCTTATGAAAAAAGGCGTTCAGGAACTCAAAGACCAAGGTGGGCTTCCTGAGAGAGCTGTGTGGATTGAAGAGGCCGAACAGTGCGAAAAGGAGGAGGCTAAACTTACCTGTCATGCTATTATTAAAGCAACTATTGGTCAAGGGGTGGAAGAGGAGGATCAAAAATCTGTCTGGCTGGAAGATGGAGCTGCTGAAATGGCCAAGCAGATGTACGAAACCGCCAGAGCCATATATACCCATGCGATTGAGTTATACCCTAACAGCAATTCGCTCTGGCTCGAAATTATTAAGCTCGAGAAGGATCATGGAACGACTGAAAGTCTTTGGCGTGTACTCGAACGAGCAGTTGAGGAGTGTCCCACGACGGAAGCGTTCTGGATTATGCTCCAGAAAGAAAAGGCAAGGTCCGGAGACCTCGATGGCGCGAGAAAAGTGTTATCGGATGCATTTAAGGCAAATCCTAATTCAGAGAAAATATGGCTTGCTGCGGCTGACTTGGAAACGGACAACGAGGAACTTGTCCGGGCCAGCAAGCTGCTGTCGCGCGCTCGTTCGGAGGCTGGCACTGAAAAGGTGTGGGTCAAGAGCGTTTTGCTGGAGCGCATCAGGGGCAATCTCGACGAGGCACTGAACCTTGTAGAAGAGGGCACCCAGGTGCACAAGTCGGCTGCAAAACTGTATATACAAAAGGGCCAGATATATGAGCTCAGGGGGGACAGACAGAAGGCAATTGAGGCATATACTGCTGGGACAAGGCAGTGTCGCGAGTTTGTACCGCTCTGGACATCTTTGGCACGAATGTGGATTGGCGAGAATATGGAGATTAAAGCACGATCGATGCTCGACCAGGCAGCTCTTGTTAATGATAAGAATGAAACAATCTGGCTGGAGCGAGTTCGGCTCGAAAAATGGTCCGGCAACACCTCTCAAGCAGCAACCCTCCTTAATCGCGCGTTGAAGGAGGTACCAACTTCTGGGCTGCTCTGGAGCGAATATATCTGGGATACGCCTCGTCTCCAGCGGAAGAAGGTGCTTATCCAGGCTGTTAAGGCGACAGATAGTGATTCATATGTCATCTGCACTGGAGCACGACATTTTTGGGATATTGGGAAGGTCAAGGAAGCGGAATCGTGGTTCCGCAAGGCCATTGCCAAAGACAATGACAACGGAGATAATTGGCTGCATTATTACAAGTATTTGACTGCGACCAAGGCTCCTCGGGAGGAGTTGGAGAAGGTCATCAAGGACTTTGAAGTGGCTGCGCCGTCGGGGGGAGTCTTCTGGTCGAACTATTTGATGGACGTCAAGAATTTTAACCGCACCCGATCCGACCTTTTCATTGAGGCCGCAAAGGCGCTCTAGATTATTTATTTATTGCCCCGCCTGGGGCTCAATTTTTTGTTCTGTAATTCCCCTAGCGTTCAACTGACATCGAATACGTGCTACCGTTCGATTGATATCAGAGCGAATTGTACATCATTCACTATAGACATTAAATTTGGACGTTACAAATTAGAGGTGTATCCAGCTATTCAGCAGCTTCTCTATACCAACGCAGCGTTTTCTCCATTCCCACGGTCGCAATGCCCTGGTGATAACCGCCAAAGATGCCCTTGCCCCATCCTTTTTTCATCCACTTAACCGCAAGCAGCGGCTGGCTGGATTCGCTCTGAGTAGCCACATTTGTCCTTGATTCCAGCGACCAAACCTTGCACAGGCCGTCGTAGCCCACACTGGCCAAATATTCACCTGTTTCGTTCCAGTCAACCCCGAAAATCCACCCATTGTGTCCCGTCAGATTAGCAATATGCTCGCCAGAAGAGGTCGAATAGAGGGCCACAATACCCGAGTCGCCCGCTGCAGCCAGCATAGTCCCCTTTGGTGAGAACGACACTGACCTAATGGCAGAGGAGTGGCCGGTGAGCGAATAAGCCAGCCGCCCAGTGCCCACATCAAATAGATACAAGCCCCCCTTCTCATAGCCACAGGCCACCATCTCTCCCGTAGGAGACACATCTACAGCAACACCAAACCCACTTCGATTCGACGTGAACGAGTTAATCTTCTCAAAGCTTTCCAGATCCCACAAGTGAACCAACCCTTCGATGGTGGAAACAGCCAGCAGGAAGGACTCTCTGGCAAAAGAAATGGCCCATACGTCCTGAGAGTTTTCTACAACTTTATCCCCGCCCTCTAGCGGCTTGAGGGTGGTCAGGTCATACAGAATCAGCTTGGCATCAAACCCTACTGCGGCCAAAATCTTGCCTGTAAAGTCTATGCTCAGATGGTGAATGCCCTGTTTAGCAGCATGGAGCACAATTGGCTCGGGATCCTGCTTCCCGTTGTCCCATAGGATAATGCGCCCGTCGCCCGAAGCCGTGGCGGTATAGGACTCGCAGGTAGCGACGGCGTAAACGTCCGACTCGTGCGCTTTTGGATCAGTTAGCCAGCCGACGGGGCAAAGGGGGCCCACTTACCGTCAATAATTGCATTAGTGGCTATATACGCGTGACTCTACGTTTCATGTTAGCGTCTGACGGGCTGTCCCGCGGCCTAACGTACCATTTTTGGCTCGATTACTCGCACTTGATAGGTGAAAATGATCACACGGAGGTGTTCGAAGACCGCCCGTTCGGGAAGGTGTGCGGCTGAACACGTCTGCAAAACTGCCTATTTGGGCCGTCTTCGAGAACCCATTGCAAGCGGAATGACGACAGATATGAGGAGCCGTTTGGTCCTCATTTTAATTTACCGGTGACATCTCGGTCTATAAAATGGCCCCCGTTGGCGGGATCAATTGGCCATCAAAAACTGACCAAATATGATAGTACTTCAGTGCATTGCGGTTGCCCTATGGGTCGCAGAGGCTCTAGCGGGGTCTTGCTCGAACCAAAGCCGGTGCCAATTGAATACTTCTTCGGGGGTTGTTGCCGGTACTTGCGATGACGATGTTCGCAGCTTTTTGTCGATCCCGTATGCCACGGCCCAGAGATTCCAAGCTCCCCAGCCTGCGCAGCATCCTGGAAGCAATTCCCCGGTCAATTTCAACGAGCTGCCTCCATTCTGTCCGCAAGAAGCGGGTTATGAGCCCCAGGACGAGAACTGTCTGTTTCTCAATGTGTACTCTCCGTCGACGAAGCAAACCAAGCTTCCAGTCATGGTGTGGGTTCACGGAGGGTCATTTTCAATTGGAGGAAGCGCAGACCCCAGTATCATTCCAACAAAACTTGTTGCCAGACAGAACGTTATTGTTGTCACATTCAATTACCGACTGGGGGTGTTAGGGTTTTTCAACAGCCCGGAGACTGGAGCAAACGCCGGGGTCCAGGACGCCATGGAGGCATTTGCATGGGTCAAGGAGAATATTCACCAATTCGGAGGGGACCCAGACAACATTACAGCGTTTGGCGAGTCTTCTGGAGCGACCATGATCAGGCTTCTTTTGGGCGCGGGGCACACTAGCTTTAATAAGGCCATTCTCCAATCGGACCCAATGGCTTTTGATTTGTCCACAAGTGATTTCTCGCGCAACATTTCACTGGCTGTATCCTCCAGACTCAATTGTTCTATTTATGACACTGGGTGCTTGTCTAACGTGTCGGTTGAAAGCATTGTCTCCGCTGGCTCTCAGATTGATTCTGGGCGCGTCGACAAGTTCCCTGACTCTGGGAGCTTGGTATACGACTTTGGGCCGACGGTCGACGACGATATTTTTACAGATACCTTCTTTGACTCTTTGGTTTCCCAAGGCAAGCAGATATCCCTGCCGCTAATTATTGGAACAGTTCAGAACGAAGCTGCCAGCCTCGTTCCGCGCTATGCGTGGCCCGCACTCGAGGAGTTTGAAGAGCTTGGAACGAACTATGTGTGGCAGTGCCCCAACATTTGCTACAGCAGTCTCATCGGACATGTTTATGAGTACATTTTCACCACCGGTGAGCTATTTTTCACTTCGGATTCCGCCTGTGATGATGCGTCCAATGGGCTAGTGTGCCACGAGTCTGATATTTTGCCTCTTTTTGGCAGCTTTGACAATGTCAATTTGACTGCTTCGACGCAGGTAAAGAAGTTTAGCTCTGAGATTCAGTCGCGGTGGGCCTCATTCGCGCTTTCTGGCAATCCAAACGGGCGCTATTCCAATTGGTCGCAGACTCCACCTCCACTGTCCATTGGCCAGTCCAAGGCGGCTGTTTATGGGTGCGATTGCGATAGCTATTTTTATCAGACTAGGAACCAGCTCGGTGCGCTTATGGGACAGTATATGTAATCCGGTACTCACGAATAGACGTAGTACTTAGGTAATGCTGAGATAAATATAATTACTATGTACAAAGGTGTCGTTATTTTCGCTTTTCCTCCTCTTCTCGCTGAGCCTCCTCCCGTCGCTTCAAAAAGGCCTCCTGGATGGACAGCGCCCGCTGCTGGCGCTCCTTGCTCTCGGAGTCAATTCGCTCCAGCTCCTCGATCCACAATGCCTCTCTCTCCTTGGCCTTTTGTCGCAGCAGCTCGTTTCTGTCCGGCGCCTGTCGCTTTGTCATGAACAAACCGCCGCCAACAAGAGCCGCCACGGTAAAGCCCTGCAGGCCGACTCGCCAGTAGAACATGCGGTTTGCCATTCGGCTGTCTCCCGACTTGACCGCCTTGGCGGCAAAGTAGAGCGCGGCGCAGGTCATCGCCATGCCCAAAGGCACCAATGGCTCGCGCTTGGACTTGCGCAAAAGCCTGTCAAATACCGTCTCGTCACTGCGTTTGTTAGCTCCGCGCTAATTTTTGCTAGAATGCTTACAGTTCGGTGTCTGGATTGCTCGATGGAAGCGACATTATAGATTGTCGTTGAGAAGATGATCTGAGCAAATTCCCATATCCACAAGAGCTTATGTAATCCCACACTTTTACGAGTTAAAATAATGGCCAATTAATGGCATTTGGCTGATTGATTGAGGGTGTGGACCATTACAGGAGCAATGCTTTGTTGGAATAACTTTGACTACGTAAGGGGTGAGTTGTGCGGCTCATGCGGCTCATGGGGCTCATGGAGATCATGGGGCTCGTGAGGCTCGTGCGGCTTTTTCGGCACTCAACAGAAATTTGCGCCAAAAACAATTCACAGCAGAGAGCAAAACAATTCACAGCAGAGAGCTGAGATATTAGCAATTCCCAACTAGTTGTCTATTAAATGTTCTACATTTTGGCCAGTCAGTTGCCGAGGATAAAGTCCTTGAACTCGACGTACGCCTTGTCCAGGTCGTCGTTGACAATAATCTTGTCATGGGCACCCGGCTCCTTGGCGTACTCGAGCTCGGCCTCGGCCTGCTTGAGCCGCGCAGCCAGGCTCTCGGCCGTCTCAGTGCCCCGGCCCTCGAGCCGCGTCCGCAGGTCCTCAATCGACGGCGGGGCGACAAACAGGAACCGCGCATTGAGATCCGTCTTCTTGACCGACTTGACGCCCTGCATGTCAATGTCGAGCAGGCACTGCAGGCCCTGGACCTCGCTCACGTCCTTGACGGCAGCAATGGTCGTGCCGTAGTGGTTGCCCGAGAACTGCGCCCACTCAATGAAGGCGTTCTTGGCAATGAGGTCCTTGAATTCCTCCGTCGTCACAAAGTGGTACTCCTTGCCGTTCGTCTCGCCCGCTCGCGGCTGCCGGGTAGTGTCTTCGCTGGTTAGCCGTCCTCCGCGACTCATCCTCGGTACTTACGGGACACAGAGAAGCCGAACTTGCCCGGGAACTCGGCAAACAGCTTCTTGAGCAGCGTACTCTTGCCAGTGCCAGATGGACCAGAGATCACAATAGGTCGAGACATGCTTTCCAACTAAAATGTCGTGTCAAACGTTTAATTTGTCGACCCCTTTTTCACGCAGGGGTACATCCTGGGCCGTGCGCCAATATACGCCTGAGCCGCCCGCCGCGCGGCTTACCCTGGTACTTTAAACTTTGAACTCAACTGTGTAACCAGGTTTATCATTTTTTAGTTCTCTGTCTGGTCTAAGCTTTCTAATATCATCTTTTTCATGTATAGTCCATATTAATTAGATCATGTTGCCCTTCTCTATTGTTTATGACATTGTTTCGTCAATCCGTTATTATATGTCATCTGGGATTAGATGCGCAAATTACCGTATCCCTTTTATCGTCGTGAAAAATTGCACTACCGGCATTAATCTAAAATTTACAATTATCTATCTATCTAAAATTTACAGTCCTATCAACTTTGTTGCACGCGGCTAAGGGCCTGCGGCGGAGGTAACTATGAACTAGAGCACATTGTAGTCAATACTATCTTGACTGCGGTATAGTTGTTTTAATCCAGAATTGAGCTATCGGTGGAAACAATACTTGCAGTAACGCGGAACACAGTAGGGAGATTACATTTGCAAGCACTACAGTACTTGTAGTAGAAAGGTATTTGATGGGTTAACAAGACAATAGGCCCGTTTGAATCTTATTTACTCGAGATACTGATACCAGTACCAAAATACAGCATGGATTTCGACGATTGCTAGGGGATATTCGTATCTCGCCAAGCGCAAGGAGAACATTATAGAGCTGGCGATCCCAAAGTACAGGTAGGTACCTGAGACAAAGTGTAACAGAACAAAATAGTACAGTGTAATTCCGCATTGCAGTTAAACGGAGAATCAGGCCCTTTCAATATTCAATCTCCATCTCCAATGATTTCCTCCATATGTTTTGTCCAATGATTTCCTCCATGAGTTTTAAAAGGGTAACATCCAAAATTCTCCAACCATGCCTTTTGCCCCACCTTCCCCCCTTCCCCTATGAGTACCCAGATTTCAAAATTCGATTGTCAACAGTTAGGATTATCCGATAGAACGATGGGTAAGCAGGTACCTGCGACAAAGTATGAGAGACAGCTGAGCTATAGTAATTCGGTAGCAAACACTTTAATGCAGTTAAACGGAGAATTAGGCAGATTAGTTATGCAGATCGTACATAACGCCTTGTAAAATCCCATCTGCATCTCCAACGCTCTCCTCCGTATATTATGCCGTTGCTGAGATTCGATCGACAACGGTGAAGATTATCCGAAGGAACGAGGGGTAAACAAGTACATGAGACAACGGTTACAGTAATGAAAACGATGGATACTATAGCTATAGATTGTAATCAGATATCTGAGACAAGGTTACAGTGGGATAAGCACCGTAGACAACTTCGTATGTATAGTAATTCGGTACTGTAGCACAAAATTCAAAGTAGTTAAACGGAGAATTACCGTAGATTAGTTCCATAGATCGTAACACGTTGTAAAATTCAATCTGCATCTCCAAGGTCTCCACCGGTATTAACGTCGATCATAAGGGTTGCCGATCAGGAGGGTTGCCGATCATGACGGAAAAACATCCAAACTCTCCAACCATGCGTTGTGCAGCGCTCCACCTTATTCCCCTGTTCTGTTGCTGAAGCTATGGGGTACAATTATAGTAGGGCGGGCCCCATTATTGCCGTTAAGCTAACCCGTAAAGGTCCAAAATTGACAACGGTTAGGATTGATTATGCAGGTACCAGGAGTAACGGGACGGACAGCTATAGCAATTCGACAGCTAGCAATGCATTGCAGTTAAACGGAGAATTACGCCAGATTAGTTTCAAAGTTCGTACATAACGCCTCGTAAAACTCCATCTGCATCTCCAACGTTTCCTTCTGTGTGCTATGACGTTGAACTTTCCGGAGTGTCCGAAGTTCAGTCGGCAATGGTTAGGATGATCTGAAAGAAGGAGGAATAAAAAGGTATCTGAAAAAGTATAAAAGGATGACAGATAGCCATGGTAATTCGGCAACACAAAATGAAAGTTGCAGCTCTCCTCTCAATTGTATCCGCTTCCGCAGTCTCTGCCGTCACTTATGGCGGCGTTAATGAGGCTGGCGGTGAGTTCGCACCTGATGTGCTCCCCGGAACCTTCGGACAGGACTATCAGTTCATCGACGAGGGTCACGTTGATACGTTGATCTCTCAGGGAGCCAACACTTTCCGTCTACCTCATCTGCTTGAACGGATGTGTCCACCTTCTACTGGTCTCGGTGATCAATATGACGAAACCTATTTCGGCCAGTACAATGACGCGGTAAACTACATTACCAACCAAGGAGCGAAGGTAATCATTGATCCCCACAACTACATGAGGTACAATGGTGGTGTAATTGGCGCGGATGGACCTTCGGTGAGCGATTTCACCACGTTTTGGGCCGAGATGGCTGGACGGTTCAAGGATAACGAGAATGTGATCTTTGGGATTATGAACGAACCCCACGATATGGATACTCAATTGCTGTTCGACAGCAACCAGGCGGTGGTCAATGCTATCCGGGACACGGATGCCTCGCAGCTTATCCTTGTCCCTGGTAATGGGTACACATCTGCTGGTGGATGGACGGTCAACTCAGGCGGCAACCAGCAATATGAACCAAGCGGGGACTATATGGGCAACATAACTGACCCAGGCAACAATTTCGCGTTTGACATGCACCAGTACTTTGATTCCGACTCCTCCGGCACCCATACTGACTGTATTAGTGAGAATGCGGGCGTTGACAGTCTTACCCCGACTACGGCCTGGCTCAAGTCTGTCAACGGCAAGGCGTTTTTGTCTGAGTTTGGAGCTGGTAGTGGAGACACTTGCGTAAAGTGCATTGAAAATACTCTGGACTTTATGAACGACAACTCTGAATGGATTGGCTGGACTTACTGGGCTGCGGGTCCAATTTGGGGTAACGATGGCGGCGACTATATCTTCAGCGTCGAGCCAGAGACGGGTGTTGAGTACAACACCAATTGGCTGCAGGTCCTTCAACCAAGACTGCCGTAACTGTATTATCGTGTACTATCTAAAGATATTATTATCTCCTTATTTTTACTCACCTTTTCATCAGTGGAATCGCTCCGTCGATTGATAAATTAATACCATGGCGGTACTACATGATGCACTTGACGTGCTCAACCTAGCAATACACTTACAGAAGGCCTTGTACCATTCCAAGGATAGCCTCGCCCAAGACTCTGACTGGCACGTCATTGGATATTCTCATTCTAGTGTATCTAGGTAATATATATCCATTGAACGTCCAATCCACGGTCAACAAACACTAGTGTGTAGCGTGTAGCACCGGCAATAGAAATTAAAAACGGTCGAATCGGTTATACAATCTTGCTGAACACCTTCTCCGTTGGGACGTTCGTTACGCTGTAACAAGAACTAGAGGGGGGGGTCTGGGGGGTCTCCCCCCAGCTTCGGGAGCTCGAGGGCTGGCCCTCGAATACCCTGGCTCGAGTGTTTATGGGGGCTCTGCCCCCAAACCCCCGTAGCTGGGGGCCAGCCCCCAGGCCCCCGACCGCAATTTACACAATCCAAGTACACCGAA
>JAKTQJ010000093.1:0-48139 GCA_030558835.1 Blastobotrys illinoisensis | reverse complement strand
TCTAAAGAATTGTGTACGGGGGGTTTGGGGGGCAGAGCCCCCCTACTACGGGGTCTGGGGCAGCGCCCCAGGTACTGGTGTTACGGATTGTTACAGCCGTACGAAAGGTGTTATGGCGAAGGGGATGGCCAATTGCATCAGCGCATTGTATAGCTTATAATGTGGTGCTCAACTACGGGGACTGGGGCATAGTCAGTGTGCAAGGTAAGGTTAGCGCGGTCTATCTATCTACGTCCGGCGGGGAGCACTCTATCGAACTTGACGCCGTTGATGACATAGCCATGCATGGCGGAGCGCACGTTCTCCTTGAAGCGGTCGCGGTTGCGCTGGAGGTCTGCGGCGGCCTCCTTATTGAGCGGGTCGGCGGGGTTGGGCTCGAGGAAGAGGTACTGCAGGCCGACCATGACGGAGTTGAGGTTGAGCACGGGCTTCCAGTCCTCCCGCAGGATGTTGAGGCACACGTTGCCCTCGAGGTCGATGTTCGGGTGGTATATGATGTTGAGGCACTTGACCTTGGGCGGCTCGTGCGGGAAGTTGGTGTTGACCGCAAACGAGAAGCGGAACACGCCGCCCTTGTATATGCCCTCGTCGGGGCGGATCTCGAGCTCAAAGTTCATAATGTCCTCCGGGTCCGGGAAATGCGTCTTCATCGTCGGCGGCAGCGACAGCTCCGTCAGGTCCTTCTGGACCCGCAGCTGCGCCGCCGTGATCTTCTTCTTGCGCGACCCGGACTGGGCCTCCTCCTCGTTCTGCTGCTGCTTTAGACTCCAGATTTTCAGCTGCTCCCGTTAGCGCTCCGCTCCTCCCGCTGGGGGGGCACTTACCATCCTGCCGCTAGCTCGTTCCACAGGTCGCAAAGTGTTTGTAAGGGAAGTGTCGCATCCGCTTGTGTGACGGCGACTTCAGCCGCACTCCCCCGCGGGCGCTTCGTTCGCCTTTTTAGCCACGCTATTTCACCCAGTCATCCCTATTATAAATAATTAATTTGTTAATTATTAATTAACTCAGCAGCATACACAAAAGAGCCCCAGACGTCGAAGAATCGTACTTATTGGAGTACGACTCCAGTGACCAGAGGTTTTAGCGGTTCAGCTGGCTTTTCAAACCGGTCAAGGGTGGCTACGGAGGTGGGAGTTACGCCGTAACAACTCAAATGCTATTGGGGGCAGCCCCCAAACCCCGTAGTTCCCCCTTCACAGTCCAATTGTATACATTCCGTAATTCCACAATAAAAGGAGTCTATATTTGATTAGCTACACTAGATGTAATCCGTTCGTAATAGTTTCTAGCTTCTGATGGCTCTCTTTAGTATGGAGGGTTCTCTTTAGTATGGAGGGGTCTCTTTAGTATGGAGGAGTCTCTTTAGTATGGAGGAGTCTCTTTAGTATGGAGGAGTCTCTTTAGTATGGAGGAGTCTCTTTAGTATGGAGGAGTCTCTTTAGTATGGAGGAGTCTCTTTAGTATGGAGGAGTCTCTTTAGTATGGAGGAGTCTCTTTAGTATGGAGGAGTCTCTTTAGTATGGAGGAGTGAAATGGTTACATGTAACGAGCGGTGTTGCCGTTGGGTAGTTGTGCGGCGACATCAATTTTCTTGGATAACGATAAGACCGATATGGGTGAAAAGCCGGGGTGGAAAAAGGTCAAAGACGCCCCTAAAGGCCCGACAGTCTCCTCGGTGCCGCTAGGACAGCTGCCCAAAGTCTCTGGGGCCAAGGTCGACAAGAAAAAGAGCACACCGCAAACCACCGCCTCCCGCGTCACAGTGAAGAGAGCTGGCGGGGGCAAAAAGTGGGAAGACAAGACGCTGCTGGAATGGGACCCGACCCACTTCCGGCTCTTTATCGGCAACCTGAGCCCTGAAGTCACAGACGACATGTTGGCCACCGCCTTCGCCAAGTACTCGTCGATCAGCAAGATCAAGGCCGTGATGGACGCAAAGTCGGGCAAGAACAAGGGCTTTGGCTTTGTGGCATTCGTCGATGCAGAGGAGTACTTTAAGGCGTTCCAGGAGATGAACGGCAAGTACATTGGCAACCATCCAATCCAATTGAAGAAGGCAAACACCGAGGTCAAGCGCTCCGTTGTAAAGGATAGGCGCTCAAAGCCCTACCACCGGCGATGACCACAAACCATTCAATATTTGATGTATTTAGACTAACACAGCCCCAAGGCCTTGCGCCTCAACTGATGATGACCACAAACCGTCGTACTCGATACTTGTTGTAATTATACTACCTGTCACTACTGCCGGTACTACTACTACTACTACTACTACTTTGCAGGCTAAATTGCCATGATTCCAATGATGAATTGATCACAGATAATCTAAGTTGCAGAGCCTGTAGGAATAGTGTGGACCCCACACTTATTCAGAATCTGAAGGATTTGAAGAACTGCCTTAAAAACAGAACAACTGTGAGAGAATGAATCAGCGTATTCATTGAACAACGTTAGATCACATTGATCGAGGGAATGAAAAAGAATTGAAAGCAAGTCCCCTCCTGAAAGTTGAATCGACAATTGTACTACTGGGACACCAAAAAGCTAATCTTTAAACCTTTAACAATGTGATTGTATAACCTATAACCAAAATGCGAAATAATTGTTTACTGGTTCTCGTGGTCAGACGCCTCGCTCATGTCGACAAACTCGTACGCGTCAGAACTGACGTCGCTGCCGTCAGAGCTAAAGTCGTACTCAAACTCGTCCGTTGTCGTCGTCGTAGTGTCCATACCACTCATGCTAGTCGCGTGAGCGTTGCTCGCCATTCGCCCGACTCGGCCCCGAGGAGCTCTGCTTCGTAGCGTCGTGCTCGTGCCAACCGTAGAACTCGACGGGCTCTCCTTGGGCAGCCGTGGCACAATGACATCGCTACCCGATCCCTCCTCCGTCTCATCTTCCATCTCGCTCTGCGCCGAAGACACAGCAGCCGGCGATGCCGCCTTGGGGCCGTCGTACCCTTCTAGCACAGTAGGGGTCGGAGAGTTGCGGTTGAAAATAACCCGGTTGCCCACAGTCATGAGCTGGATCGACTCAATCTTGTCCTTGGTGCTCGTGGCAAACAGCGTCACTGGATGGCCAGCTGACACTGGGTGTGGAGTCGGGTTCGATCCGCTGAGGCCGTCGCCAACCAAGGCAATGCCGGCAGGCCACTCGCTGGCACCCTTGTTTCGGAACATGAACTTGCAAAACGCCCCGAGCTTGACAAACTCAATGAGCTCGGCCTCAAGCTCCTCTTCCTCCTTCTCCTCAACGGGCTTTGGCGCCTCGGGTGCGGCTACTTCACCAATCAACTCGCTCCTGATGCGATCAGTGTAGTCGAGCTCACAGAATCTATCGCCCGTAGGCGTCTGCAGAGACCAGTGCTTCGGCACGTCGTTGATGGCACTCGGCTGCGTAAACGCAGTAAAGGTTGCAACGCTGCCAGGGCGCACAATGAATGGGCTGTAGCTCCATCGTACGTGGTGCGTAGCGTCCTCCTCGTGGGTCGGCACAACCTTGGTGTACCGTGCCCACGACTCTCGGCCCGTGTTTCTGAACATCCACGTCAGACACCCATTGCTGTGACACGAGAACATAACAAGCTCAGCCGCAAGCGGCTTGGTCCCGACGCTCTTCTCCACCTCCTCCTTCTCTTCCTTCTTCTCTTCCTTCTTCTCTTCCTTCGTCTCTTCCTTCTTCTCTTCCTTCTTCTCTTCCTTCTTCTCTTCCTTCTTCTCTTCCTTCTTCTCTTCCTTCACATCCTTCACATCCTTGCATGGCAAAGCTGCGGCAGGGGCCTGGCTCTTCACCAGCTTGCTAACAATCTCGCCAGCCTTATCGTTGGTGATCTTAACTAGAGGATGCGACTTGTCGTGAGTGCTTCGCGGGTCAGACTCGCACCGGGCGCACAGGTCAAAGTCCTTACACACAAGACACTTGTATCGCACGCCAGTAACGCACGCCTTGCCCTGGCAGTTAACGCCGTCGCAGGCAATGCCCTTAAACTCATGCTTTTCAACAAACGGAGCAAATTGTGCATAGTCCGCCGGGTCCCGAATTGCCACGACATCATGGCCAGGGTGGAGTTGGCTCCGCTGCGGGTAGCAGTTGGGGCACAGGTCGTAGTCGGGGCACGTTGCGCACTTGTATCGCACGCCATAAATGGTCCTGCTGCAATTGTCACAAGCAGCATTGTGCGCAGCCTCCGGCTGCTGGTCGTAGACCTTTGCCACGGCATTGTCGTTGATAGGTACCTTGTGGGTCAACTTGACAACTGGGTGTGACTTATCGTGCTTATTGAGCGGATCAGCCTCGCACCGAGCGCAAAGATCGTAGTTGCGGCACTCGAGGCACTTGTATCGCACGCCCTTGATGAACTCTTCCTTACCCTTGCACTTGATGCCATCGCAGAGCACATGCTGGTGCGTTGGCCGGTGAGAGTAGGTAGCCGCTCGCACCAAGTCGGTAGCAGTACGGATGAGCACCATGTTGTGGCTCGGGTGCACCTGGTCCCGCAGACGGAAGCAAGTACCGCACAGATCGTAGTCTGGGCAGTCTACGCACTTGTATCGATAGCCGCTGATTTTAACGTCACAATGGTCGCACAGGGCCCGGTGGACAGTCGGACCATCTTGCTTCTCGGCTAGCTTGTCCGCATCTTCGCAACGCTTGGTACCCTTGGGACGCAAAATGTCTCCCACTGGATCTCGGATAAGCATAAACGAGTGGTCCCAGTGGATCAGGTTACGGTCCTCAACACATCTCGAGCAGTAGTCAAAGTCGCGGCATATCATGCACTTGTATCGAATGCCACGGATTCGCACATCGCACCCGTCGCAAAACGCACTGTGTACTGCGTCATCATTAGCGGGCTTGCCGCCAGACGGCTTGGCGCTGCTCACAACAATGGTCTGCACTTCCTTGGCCCTGTGCGGCTCCTGCGGCTCAGTATTTGAGCCGCACGCTACCGAAGTAGTGGAAACGTTGGCAAACTGCGCATTGAGCGCCTTCATGCCATCCTCCGAGCTCCATTCGGCGCTGCTGGAGGAAGCCACCGAAGAGGGCGCTGGTGCAATGTCGGCAACAATCTTCTTGACGAGCGACGCAAACTCGGAATTGGTCTCCAAGTGCTTGACAATGGCCTCCATCTTGCCCTGCGGGTTCTTTCCCTTGTGGCCATGATGGCCGTGCGAGTGCGCGTGCCGCGGCGACCCGGCAGGCCCTACAGCGCCAATGTCGTGGCCCTTGTCGTACACTTCAAACACAAACTTGCGCTTGACTTGCAGAGCCAGCAAAATGTCGCTGTAGTCCCGCGCGCTCACAAGCGGAACAAACCCATCCACCTTCTTGGAGTACCGGTACACGGAAATCTCCTGGGAAGGGGCAATGTCAAAAAGTCGGCGCACGGCAAGTGCAAACCCGCTCTGGGTCACGTCGAGAGGAACCCGAAGCACTGTAGACTTCTTCGTCCCTCGGTACGTGACCGATGCAATCAGCGTCTGAGAATCGCTCATTTGGTCTTTGGGGAAGTGTAAAGTGGTAATGTGGAGAGACAAGAGCCCTTTGGGGGGTCGGTGGCAAGCGCCCTCCGCAAGGCGGGCGGGCCCCCGCCAATTTTAATTAAACGCTATCAATGCATGATATCCCGCGTTGCGACACGGCGACATTTGATACGGGGCAGCTTTGGTCCGTCGGCCATACGTGCACCTGTGGATCAATAGATACATAGAGAATTGAGTCGATAAATCCATAGTATTCAGGCGGTCGTCCCTAGTTGAGGCAGGATCTCGAGATCCGAAAATAGAACCAGATAGAGGATAGAGTTGTAACTGTAATTGCTAATTGCTGCAAAAAAACGGGCGTTCAGAAATATAGGATAGTTTAGAAGACAGTGATGGCTGCCATGGCTCATCGAAGCATGTCATAGTTATTAACGCTGATGGTGTGTCAAAGTAGCATTGGTACCAAGGTGGCATCAAATACAGTGTATAGCGGTAGCGAAGGAATAAATTACAAGTACATATGCATATTTCAATAGTACCCCGGGTAGTATACCGGCTGCGGCTGGTAGTAGAACTGGGGCATGACAGGCTGTTGCACCGAGGGATCAAAGTAAAAGAACTGAGGTGGGGGTGGAGGAGGAGGCACCGGGTAGTAGTATGGAGCCTGCTCGACGGGGCGAGGATGGAAGTCGGAATGCTTGCGGTGGACAAAAGAAGAGTCCACAATGGGATTCTTCTTGCGCCTTGTGGTGGTAGAGGTGGTTGCATGGGGCAGCTGAGGGGACTTGATGGGAGAGGAGCAGGTAGTGGAGGTTGTTGATGCTGGGGTGAAGCTGCGGGAGATGGGGTCCTCGTCTTCCGAAGAGGAAGAGAGAGACTCTGTAGAAGAAGGCTTTTTAGAAGCCAGCCGAAGCGATCCCATACGAGTAGGGAGATCAAGCTGGCGAGGTTTCTGAGGAGGAGGAGGAGGAGGTAATGCAATTTTTATTCCGGCCAGGTCCACTTTTCGCGCTCCTGGCAGGATTGTGTGGATATTACAAGGCACCTTGGCAGTGACCGCGTCCTTCTTGGCCATCCCAGGGAAGCGAGCCGTCACGACAGCGTAGCCCAAATGCCGCCGGCTGCCAAAAGGCGGGTACGACGACGCGGCGTCGTTCTTGCTGTTCCTCACCGTCTGAGCACTAGATCGCTTCTTGGAAATGGCCCTCGACATTATTACCTTGTTATCTATTGTATACACGACCAAACGAATAATTAAACTTTGATTAAGTGATTGTTCCGTGGTATGCACTTTCGTAAGACACACGCACAAACACACAAATAAACGCGATCTGTAATAATGCTCGTGTTTACAAAAACCCTCTTAAATATCAGCTAAAAAACAGATTCCTGTCTTTAGCCTTAGTGCTCTCTCCTGTGGTCTCTAGTTGCCTTGTGTAACACGTCAGGTGTTAGCGTTGAAAATTTTCCGTCGCGACGCGAAAAATGTCCTTTAAATGTGGCCTCTGAGAAGATCAAAAGGAAAATTCGAGGGGTGGCGAATATGTCAGGGCGCGTTTCCACCTCCTGCGCGCGCTTTGCTCCCAACGCGCACGCAGCATCATCTTACATGATTCCTATTGGCCACAACACACACTGCGTACTCCAGGGGACTCCCCCACAATAACACTCGCATGGGTGCTATGTATACTGGGTACTTGATAGGCGATCTACGTAACTATTCATCTGTTGGTACCATCTGCCGAGTAGTTAATACCAAAATTCTTAATTGTAGAAGTCTAGTGTTGTCATGTGAAGGGAAACTTCACCCGGACTATCCGATTACCCGAGGGTTAACCGATGGCCTTTGTATTCCCTTTGGGGATATGCGCCGCACTATATGCGGCGTGAAATTTCCGAGACACGGCCACCACTCGCTCCTTGTCGTTACATACCGTACCAATAGCTTGGACTCGGACATGGCAACAACGCACAATATATATACGCTTATATTTATTCGATACATATAATTGGGTGGTAAGATTGGCTGGCCCGGTCCAATTTCATGATTTTCAGGCTATTTTTCAATATCAATTACCCTAGGGAATAAGGGGGAAATGATCGAGTTTTTTAATCCCACTGCTTGCAGTACGAAACACTTGCTTACTGATAACTCAAAGCAACGAAACATTCAGCTCTGCTTTCTCAAGGCTACGTGTTTCGGGCTTAGCGGGCTTCCATGATATCATAGCAGGAAAGGAAATGCCTAATTGACTAGTCTCACCTAGTGAGCAACAACGAAGACAAGCATGGAGAGCTATGACATGTCAAAGTGCCAACTCACCCTCGCGCTCTCACGCGAGCGGTGCAATCAATTGATCCGGAGGTTGTGACTGTGGCAAAGTTACGAATTGAGCTGTGAAACTTTTCGAGTGTTCTCGATAAGCTAGTGACGTTGATTTGACGTTGATTTGAAAGAGTCGAAATATAAATATTCAGCTCCCCCGGGGTCAATTGTGTACAAAGCTAGAAACTAACTCAAGAGAGATATGCTAACTTCGTTTCTTTGGCTGTGCCCCATGTTCGGCTGCCTTTTGGCGCTGGTACTCAGTATCGTAACCGTTCTCGGGTCAAGCCCTAACGCTCCCGGCCTCCAGTCCCTGTATTTCGTCAGAGTTAATTTCACCGGTATGACTACGGTGGCTATCAACGGTATTTCCTCCTCAGATAGCGATTCCTCGGCTATCGTCCAGTCGAGCTTACAAGGGGATATCCATGACACTGGTATCAGTGACTTTTATGACGCCGGTGTGTCTGGGTACTGCCAGGGTGATATCACCTCGAATGGGGTCATTGACGTCCAGGAATGTCACTCCCCGCACCGCCCATTCTGGTTTGATCTACAGACCTTCTTGGACGAGCAGAGCAAGTCGGGTATCTCGGTGAACCTGCCGACCTCTGCGCAGAACTATGCCAGCGTCCAGCAGGCCTCTTCCAAAGCAATGTGGGCTTGTTACGTTTCGGCCATTGTTATTCTCGGAGTTCAATTCCTTTGGGGTTTTTTTGCCTATCGCTCTCGTGGCCACAACATTTGCATATCTCTGCTCGGCGCAGTTTGTTTCCTGTTGCTGCTGATAGCCTCGGCATTGGCGTGTGGCATATACGGCACATTTACCCGGTACATTAACCAAGGCACGGACCAGTACGGCATAAGTGCCAATATGGATGGTAAGATCTATGTCATAACCTGGATCGCTGTTGCCTCAAGCCTTTGGTCCACCTGTTGGTGGCTCTTTGCCTTGTGCTGCTCACCGCCATCTTATCCATTGACAGACTTTGAGGAGAAGCAACCATTCATCGGTTACATTCCGCGAAGAAACAGATTCTACTATTAATCGTTTGCCATAAGATTTTATAAGGTTATGAGGGATTATTAAATTATCTGACCAATTGATCTGTCGCTAGACCCCATTTTCTTTGATAGAACCAAATAGATCCAAAGTTTACCCAGCCCCGTCACGAATTTTACCACAGGTGTAGTATAGGTTTTGTAACTAGAATAGGCTCGAGCTATGAAAAAACTCTGGCGGGACTACCATTTCCATTGACCGTTTTGCACCAATGTCGATCTGGGAGGGCCTTAAGTCCACTGTCGTGTTATCACTCTCTGTACATCCTTTTAACAAGCACAAAGTCGCTTCCTCATTGTAATATCTAACAATTTGGTATTCATTGAGCTTTTCAAATGTCGACACTTGAGCCGTGGTAAGTACCCGCAACGGGCAGTACTCGCCAGGAGGTGCGGTGTTGTCCATGCATAGAGTATTGCAATACTTCTCAACGCATCTCATAGCCACGCGATCTTTGACAGACTCACCAAGTGTGAGTGTAAAGCACATTAGCGACAGGAGATAAAGCATGATCGCGAGTAGCTGCTGTCGTGAAAGAAAGACGCAAGCAATGCCCCCTTACCAAACTACGATGGAATTGATCTACATCTCATTTCCTGGAAAAACTACATTACGTGTACATCATACGCAGAAATATGGTATACATGTCAAATAAAATCAAATTACCGTAATACATTAAATGATAAATATAAGTTAAATCACCTAAAATCAGTTAGCGTCCGCAAATAATCAACTTAGCAAAGAATGTTGTCAGTAAAGGCAATGTTTATCCACAATGACCAGAGCTCGAGGCCCCGTCAAATTTGGTACAGGTCTGTGAAGTTTTTTCATCATAAAATCCCATTCTTTGCTCCTAGAAAAAACTTACCATTCAGTATGTTTAGGGAAAGAAATCGTTACGAATGAAAAATAAAATTTATAGACAGATCGGCGCGTTCCGTAATATTCACGTTGGCCTCGTTCGCGAGTATATCAAGGAACCGCTGTACCTCCGACATGAACAACCACGAGGGGGTTTGGAGGACCAAAGACCATCAACAGTGACAACCCACGAGTCTCCTTGAATAGAACCATTGGTTTGTTCTACGCGGTAGGTACGAACGTGGAGAACTGAAAGGAACCACCTTATCCCAAGAACAGATTTTTTTGTCCCGGATACCCAGTTAACACGAATACCGTAACAGGTCGCCAGGGGGAATATGGACGCTTATTCGGACGAGGTGGACGTAAGGGTCCTGGAGGAGACATTGTCCAAGGTGGGAAACCTCACGGAAAAGATATCTATATCTCTGCGGAATGTTGCGCGTAGCAGCTCTCGAGCCGAGAAGAACATCAAGCCTATTTCAGGGCGAACGAGAGAGCTTGCCATATATGGCGAAAGTACGTGGGAAGCAATAGAGCGGTGGCCTGGATGCTAACGTGATAGATCTGGACAACAGTCTTAATGTCATATCCGAGATCAGGGGCTATGCCGAGGCATCAGCCAAGGCGGACTTAACTATACAGGCGGGGTATGTGACTACAATCTTGTTAGATAATAAGTTGACTAACCAACCATTGATAGACCTGCAAATATCGGTGTGGACCACTATATCGATACAGTGAGAGATATGGAAGTCCAATTGAACAAATTACAAACTTCTCACTTACGATCGTTCCACAAAGTTGTCTCCAAGATCGATCAGCTGGTGAAACAAGGTAATACCAGCCTGAGAGACTACTTTTCAAACATACTGAGTGCTGCGTACACGCCAATTGATATAAATCCGTACATCAAGCACGGACAGCCGATGCCTAATGCCTCAGAGGAGACCACAGTCAACCTGCGCAAGCTTTTTGCGTATTTTGAGCAGTCTAAAACGCGAATGGACGGTGTATATGTGGAGGCTGTGTCACAGTATATGCTTAAATCTCTGACGCCTCTGGGTAACACAGTGCTCCCTAAGAAGCCCAGCAATAAGCCCTATGAAAAGGGAAGCAGCACGTTGCACGTGTATACTGCGGCACTTAAGGGCTTACTTTTTTCTCAGTTGCAGGACTTGGAGGCGCTCTTCGCAGAGAGCTCCCTTAAAGCGAGCCTGTATGACCAGGTGTGCAGTTCGTCGGTATCAGAGTACGTCTCGCTGGTCGGGAGGCTCAATGATCACGTTGTGCGGAACATGGGCACAGACTCGATGCTTATTTTCGAGGCAATTGAATGCACGGGACAGCTGATTGCGGCGGTCCAGGAAACAAGCCGGTCAGTACCGCCGCAGCTGTCAGAGGCAATGCAGAAAATACAAGCCACTGCTCATTCGGTATTCATGGAGTTCATCCGGTACATTGACAACCGAATCCAGAACCTCCAGACGATCCCATCAGATAATGGTGTCTGCGAGGCTAGCATCGACATTATGTCGCGGATGGGCAAACTTGCAGAGTACAAAACTCCTGCGTTGGTGGCTATAGCGACAATGGCACCTTCAGCGTGGATTCCGAGCCCAACGCCTGCCTGGGCACAGCACCTACCGCCTTCCAGTGCCACCATGATGGGTGACCCATTGGAGTTGCTAGCATCATTCTTTTCGGATTCAATAGATGCCTTGTTGCTGGGTCTCGAGTCCAAGGCGCGGTTATTTGGCAAGAAGAACCCGCAGATAGGTTACTTCATTCTCACTAACTTGCTGCTTATTGAAGGATATGTCATGCAGAAAGATATCTACAAGATCCTTGGTGAATCAGGCGCTGATCGAATCGAACGACTCAAGAAGCGAGGGCTCAATCTCTTCCTTGAAGGATGGAAAATGAGCGCGCAACGACTTATGGACGTCACGGTTACTAAACCGGGCAGTGACAAGCTGAGCTCTAAAGACCGAGAGGCAATCAAGGAGAAATTCCGTCTGTTCAATGCAGAGTTTGAAGAGCTCGTCAAACGGCACAAGTCGTACAATATCAAAGACAAAAACCTCAAAGAGATACTCGTCAAGGAGATTCAGTTCATCTCTCCGCTGTACCATAGGTTCCATGATAAGCATGCTGGCGGCGACTTTTCCAAAAATGTCGACAAATACATCAAGTATAGTAAGGAGGAGTTTGACCGCATCATTGAATCTCTTGGTTAGCATTGGGTGTATTCGGCTGGTTAATATATTACGCTATATACAGGTATCTATAGGAATGCCGAACACTAGTACTCACCCTCCTTGGCAATAAATTCTTCGGAGGCTGTCCGTAGCTGGTTGTTTGGTATTAGTTCCTCTTTGGTCAATGGCGCTCGAGAAAACGGATCGGTCGCGTTCGTCTTGAGATGTTGCAGGATCCATGACCGTTCAAACGTGTTACCAGACTTTGTAATGACGGGGTCAACAAACAGGTTGAAGGAGATTGGATCAAGCAGGTAATCGGGGACCTCCTTGGGCTCATATTTCTTATCCGCTCGGGCAAATATCGTCTCCAGGTCCTCAATTTTCTTGTTGAAGGAGTTGGTCAGGTACTCCTTTTCGTCTTGTAGCTCCTCGCCACTCAATGTCTCTTCTGCTGACCGCAAAGCATTCTGGTGCTTCTTCTCCAGCATCTCTCGCACCTCGGCCAGCAGCGGAGCAGCTTCCTTTTGGCGCGAACGCTCCCTCAGCTCCCATTTTTTCTTTCTAACATTGAGAATTTCTCGGCAAATGATCGCTGCCGAGGCGCTACCCTGTTCGATGGCCAGTTCGTATGCCGTCTGGAGGTTTGCAGAAGCACCGCTCAGTCGATCAAGCTCCGATTGCGCCAGGCCTTTATAATAATACGCCTTGAACGACTTTGCGTCTTTCTCCAGTGCACTGTCACAATCAGCGATCGTGTCTACATACTTCTTCAACTTGTTGAGGGCCAATGCTCGCTTCGTACCGTTAGCATCCGAAACATTTCATTGGTATCTGTGATGGCTTACGTTTGTATAATATATTGGGTTAGTCGGATCCAGCCTGATTGCCTTGGTATATTCCTATAATCCCGTTAGATCTACTATCACCAGAACCTCGCCTACTTACCTCTACGGCTGCTTCGAACTCCTCCCTCTTGTACGATTCGTTTCCGTACTTTTCCGGTTAGCCTATTCTCATATACAAGCTAATCCTACGTACAAACTTGTGCCTTTCAGCCTCATTCTTGCGATTGATCTCCATAGCTAGACGATGACAAGTGAGGTCCACTATCTCGTCAATTACTAATCACTATATAGGTCCGTAGGCCCCTGTACCTCCCCCACTATGCAGTGGAAGGTGCGAGAACCTCCCACCGGTCATGCACGGCTGATCCCCTGGTCAGCCTCACTTAATGCGGCTCGCGACTTCCCACCTAAAAAGACTGCCAATACAGGTGGATGGATGTCTATTGAAGAAAATGCTTGAAATTAGAGCAATTTGCGGCTAATTTTAAATAAGTGGATACCCAAGCCGCCTATGAGTCCTGCTGGCAATTTCCAAATACTCAGGCTCCATCTCCGCAGTTATCAACCCGTGGCGGATGAGGAAGTCGACGACGGTTGTTCCAGAGTTGTACTTGAATGTCCCGGCCTTTAGCTCCTCGAGAATGTCCTCGACGCTCATAGCAGTAAACGACGCAACCTCTCCGTCAACTGGCTTGGGCACATCGCCGGGCGCCATTGCAATGTCGTACAAATAGCAAACTTCGGGCTGGAAGTATCCCCCTTCGTTTTCAATGGTCGGCTTGGCCCGATGGACATATGTCATGGAGCCCACCGGCTTAATATGCTTCCGAACGTAGTCCTCCTCGAGCCCAGCTTCCTCGTAGCACTCCTTAATGGTTGTTTCGAGGATTCCACAGGGGTACGCAACTCCTCCAGCCACAGTGTTATCCAGCATACCGGGAAAAGTTGGCTTGGTCAGAGAACGCCTCGAGACCCAGATCTGGATATCACGGCCCTGTGCCGGATCAGCTGGGACGTAGCCCATGATATGGACTCCATACGTCACCAAGCCGAAAAGGGCTGCGGCTACGCGTTCAATGAGGAAGTACACAGTGTGTGTAGGATTGTAAACAGCATAAAGCTCGTCCCTCCATCCCTCGAGCACTTTGAAGGTCTTTTTAGTGCGCCATTCGTTGACAACGGTAGCCACGGCATTTGTTCGCTGTTCAGGCGTTCTTAGGGTCGCTGAGAGCGCAATTTGCTTCTTTCTATCGTCGAACTCGAAACCATCGACCGATCTGAGGCGCTCGGCGACAAATGGCAGAATCCGCCCCAGGCACACCCCATCGTGGGACAAGAACCGGAAGCACTTGGTCTCAATCTCACCATAGCCTGGATCTCCCGGATACGGTACAGAATCTGTCTGCTTTACTTGGTCCAATAGAGTCATATTCTATTATCTGGTATCTATAAAGGTATCGCACTACTTGTAGCTTGTTACAGCTTGTTACAGAATAAAGAGTGGGGGCGCGTTGGGACTCAACTCCCAGTACTGACTGTACCAGGGGGCTTAATGCACCCGTACTCTCCCATATATGTCCAACTGTGCGAATTGGTATCTCCGCCTATGTACAATCTCGCCTGCTCCGGGTAATTGCGACCGTTGCAATGTTTGTAGATACCATTATCACCTCATTATAGTAGTTCATGTAAGGTAGCACCATGAAGTCAGATACAACACACAATCACTAAGTGGGATGGGTTTCGCATTGACATGAGTAATGCTCGAACCTGTAGCCTATCGGTCCGTTCACCGCGGTTCCAGAGACGATCAGGTACGCAACCTGAAATTGATTACCCCGCAGTCGACATGAAGAGCTGTATGCCAAGTGCAGTGCCGTTCAGGCGAGTCCGGTGTTTTCGCCGGGGTGGACTATAGTGATGGTTCAACAGTATCTACAGTCGGATGCAATGTGCATATGATGTATATCGCCTCTATCCGAGCCGTTCGTTAATCATGAAGAAGCGATTTAGACTCTGGGGAAATGGATTTCTAATAGCTTATTACTGTTGGAAATAAAATGGCGGACCCCACAGGAGTCTGGCGGGGGTTATAAGAAAGGGCGGGGGCTGCAAGTCAGCCGTCTGGTACGTATACATATATATATGTATCTGTGGAGATACGACTGTAGAAGGTACGTTCTGCGTGAGAATGTTACATAAAGGCGAGCCAGAGATAGAGCGCGGCTATATAAGGAGAGGAGGATTCTCGGCAAAAAAGGTCTTTTTCGCATCAGGACTGGTTCTATCCGCATTTGCTGTAACCCTTTTACTCCAGATGAAGCTCCTAAATACCGTGACTTGGGCAGTTGGAACTACTGCTGCCGTTGCTGGCACCGCCAGTGGCGCCAATGATACTGCGAGCTCCATTGAGATCAAGGCCAACCCTCTCCCAGCCCCGGTGTCTATGGAATGGGGCTCCAACGGCCCAATTGTTTTGAGCAAGAACCTCAAGCTCAAGGGAAAGACCAATTCCGTCGTTAAGAAGGCCTTTGGCAGAACTAAGGAGGCCATGTTTAAGCTCCAGTGGATCCCGGAGGTTGTGGAGGGGTCTTTCGAACCGATCCTGCGACCCCAGGACGGCGAGACCTCTACTACTTCCAAGCAGAGCGTTCTCAGTAAGTGGTTCAGCAAAGGCGGTAACTCGATCTCAAATGTTCAGCTCAAGATCGAGGACCTTGACGCCGATCTGCAACTGGGCGTGGACGAGTCGTACGTCCTCAATGTTACCGAAAGTGACATTCTTATCAATGCCCCAACCACCTGGGGTGCTCTGCATGCATTCAACACTCTGCAGCAGCTGGCACTTGGCGATGGAGAGGGTAATCTCATTGTCGAGAGCGATGTTAACGTCAGCGATAAGCCTCTGTATACCCATCGTGGTATCATGATGGACTCTGCGCGACACTTCCTCACAGTCGATGCTCTGCTGCGACAGATAGACGCTCTGTCGTTAGCCAAAATGAACGTCTTCCACTGGCACCTTACGGACTCCCAGTCATGGCCAATCAAGCTTGACTCTTATCCGGAAATGGCCAAGGATGCTTATTCGGCCCGTGAGACCTACTCTAAGGATGATATCAAGCGAGTGGTAGGGTATGCTAAGGAGCGAGGTGTTCGAGTCGTTCCTGAGATCGACATGCCGGGCCACTCTTTCAATGGCTGGCGACAGATCGACCCGAACCTTCTGTCGTGTGCGACCTCCAAGTATTCCAACAACATCAACCACTACCAGCTGGATATTATGAATCCGGATGTTTACCCAGCCCTTGAGAAGGTGTACAACGAGGTCAGTTCCCTCTTTGATGATCATCTCTTCCATGTCGGCATGGACGAGCTAGAGCATAACTGCTTCAACTTTTCCCAGAACATCCAGGACTGGTTTGCCGAGGACCCTTCGCGAGACAACGACGCCCTTCTTGAGCAGTGGGTCGAGAAGTCACTTCCAATCTTCAATAACACCGAGAACCGACGGCTGATGATGTGGGAGGATTCTGTGCTCTCTGACCTTGTCCGAGCCAGCAACATCCCCAAGAACGTTGTTATGCAGAGCTGGAACGCTGGTGATAACAACGAAACCAACATTGAGAAGCTTGTTAACATGGGCTACGATGTGGTTGTGTCTACTTCTGATTTCCTCTATCTCGACTGCGGCTTCAGCAGCTATTTGGCAAACGATTCCCGATTCGACGTCCAGCAGAACCCGTACACCGATGACACTGTTTCCTTCAACTACGGTGGTATTTCTGGCTCGTGGTGCGGCCCATATAAGTCGCACCAGCGAATCTACGACTTGGATATTACTAACGGCCTTAATGAGGATCAGCAGAAACACATCATTGGTGCAGAGGCAGCTCTTTGGAGCGAACAGGTCGATGCCACCACTCTTGACCAGAAGCTCTGGCCACGAGCTGCGGCCCTTGGCGAGCTTACTTGGTCTGGCAACCGTGATGCCGATGGCAACAAGCGAACTTACGACCTCACTCAGCGAATCAACAACTTCCGAGAGTATCTCGTTGCTAATGGCGTCAATGCAGTTCCACTGATGCCAAAGTGGTGTGCCACTAAGCAGCAACATGACTGTGATATTTTGATTTACAACGGCCATGCCTAATATCTAACCAGTTCTAGAGTACCTGTACTGTATATAAGCGGCGAATAACCAAGAGACTACCGGTATCTCTCTCCGCCCTGAGATTATACTTGCTGGACTGATCCCTGTCTTTGAAGAACTTTAGTACCTGTATTGATAACGTAACCACACAACATATAGGCGCCAATATTTTCTACATGTACTACTACTGGTATATATTATTACGGTCCACGGATCCTTACTTCGTTGAATGTTGAATGTTCAGCCGTATGAAGAATGGACGCCAAAGATGCCGGAGTTGCGTGGATCGACAACGAAACGCAGCTTCCTTGACCCTAAGGCCCAGCCCACACACATCGAGCCTCAGGCATGAATCGCGTCGATTAAGGCCCGAAAATAAGGGGAAAGACTTGCCAGAGACCAGCATCAAACCAGAGCGAAGTGGAATATAACTAGTATCCAGGTTAAAAGCATGTCCTTCCCCAATATCGTTATCTGGCAGAAACGTAACTTGCTAACTCGGAGGCTCCTGGGCATCGTTCTTGTTGTTTCTCTGGCATCTTTCAACTTTGGTTATGATGTATCACTATTCGCCTCTGTACAAGGAATGCAGTCTTTTGCAAAGGAGTTTGGAGAGTACGATGAATCGCTGAAGCTCTATGCCCTGCCTGCATACTTGAGCTCAATTATGAACTCCACTCCACTTGCTGGTAAACTGATAGGGGCATTAATTTCTGGTCCACTGATGGAAAAATATGGCCGGAAAATTGTGCTGGCTATAATCGGAGTTGCGTCTATTATTGGGGTTTTACTTCAGTGCACCAGTTGGAATGCCGCCCAATTCACTGTGGGGAGAGTCCTGTGCTATATGGCTACAGGTCTCACTGTTGCGGTGGTTCCAGTCTACCAATCCGAAACTTCCCCAGCAGAGATCCGTGGAGCGATTGTCGCAACATTGCAACTGTGGATGGAGCTAGCTCAAGTAATAGCCGCAGTTATAACCAACGCAACTCAGGATCGACCAGGAAGGGATGCCTGGCTCATTCCAGTTTCCCTCCAATTCATTGCTCCTGTAGCAATTTTGTTTCTCTACAGGTTTATCCCTGAGTCTCCTCGGTGGCTCTTACGGCGAGGGAGAAACGATGAAGCATTTAGTGCACTAAAGCGGGTTCGACCGAAGTCAGCTACAGATGATACATTACATCTAGAGCTAGGACTATTGCTGCTAGCTGAGCAACAACTTCGCACCAGCGAAAAGAGCCGATGGTCTGATCTTTTGCGAGACTCAAACCGCCGCAGAACATTTATTTCTGTGGGAGTCATGATTGGACAGCAGATTACTGGGCAGGCTTTTGTTTCACAGTACTCAGTCGTGTTCTTCCAGCAGCAACATATCTCTTCGCCCTCTCCATTTGTCCTTCGCATTATTGACACAGTGTTAAACCTTTTCGTGGGCTGCGTTGCCAGCCTGACAACTGACACTATAGGACGTCGACCCATGCTCAATATCGGTGCGGTGTTGATGGCTATTTGGCTTTTTGTTTTGGGCTCCCTAGGGTCCATTGCAGATAATATGGAACTGGTCCAATTGCACAAGAATGTTATGATTACTGCAACCATTCTGTACTCCAAGGCATACTGCTTCTCGTGGGGCCCCTTATCTTACGTTATAATGGGGGAGGTCCCATCTAATCAGCTTCGAGAGAAGACAATTTTGATATCGGTCTGCTTCTCTGTTGTGGTTACATTCTTAACTTCCTTTACACTTCCATATCTCCTAAATGCTCCGTATGCTAACCTGGGAGCCAAGGTTGGTTATGTCTATGGCTCCTTGACTGTGGTAACTTTGATATGGAGCTTCTTCTTCCTTCCAGAGACCAAAGGGCGAGCATTAGAGGAGCTAGATGAAATTTTCCATTCAAGCATCGCCACTTCCAAGTTTGGCAGTTATATCTCCGATAGCGTTGGCCGTCAGATTCATGAAGCTGAGCAAGGCGAAGTGGCCAAGCAATCACATATAAAGAATTGATGTATGAATAAAGTCTAGGCGTTGGACCAGCCTAATCGAGCTCCTTCCTGAGGGCCTTGGGCGGAAACTTTTGTCGCCAAATCTCAATATACATAATCTATATATACAGTCTTTATCCTATAGCTTCTAATGCGATTCCGAACGTTAAAGAGCTAATTAGGATAAAAAATTCATACCTAAAGTGGGGTAATTTGAATGAATGAATAAATCGAAGGCAGTCGTTGAGTAAGTTAAGGAAGACCATGGTCTCTTAGTGGCTTGTTCAGCGGTCGAAAATCATTGTAACAGAAATAAACATATAAATCCAGAATCAAGCCTTATAAGAAGATGACGCCGAATTTCACAGTTGCCTGTTGATACAGGGGTTACTTGCATTTATTCACTGGTGCAGGTTTTATTCTCAGTATTCTGCAGGAATAATGTCACTCTATCGCCTAATACGGTTTTACACGAACTTTCGCTCGAGAAGGAAGGGTTTCCCTCCTGCCATCAACGCTAGAGCGTTGTCCCCATCTGCCAAATGATTTGTCCTTCATTATCGTAATATGTTATACAGTAGATAGATCGATGGATAATCTTTGATTAGAGTTCAAAAGAGGAGGACTATAACATATTATACATCTTCATTAATTTGTTATAATATGTCGAAACGTCTGCAAAGCGGACAAATATACGAGGTACGCAGTACTCTATAGAGCCTAACTCGGCCACAAGGTGGCAAAGGGCTATAAATACAGAAAATTCATTCATTCAACAGTGTTATTGATTTCAACAGCCCGTTTCATAAATGTGGCAAATATACCATGCACCGTATAATATAAATCAATCGAGTATTTTTATTTATGAGGAGATTTGCCTAAAAATCTTGAAATTAACATTGGAATTAAAGTTTTATCGGCCGTTGATAATCCTAGACATGCATAATATATTAAATAATTTCCTAAATAGGAAATTTAGTCACGTGATAATCACGTGAATTTTCATCAGCTGACCGAGTCAATCACCTGACGTTCAACAAATTCGGATATAGTGTAACGGCTAGCACGGTCCGCTCTCACCGGGCAGTTCGGGGTTCGATTCCCCGTATCCGAGGTCAGCTACGACCATATCCAGGTGGCAACACCGTCTCTCGTTCGATCGGCAGCAGTTAAGCACCTGAGAGCTCGTCCAAGTACCGCGGTTGGAGACAACGCGGGAACAGCGAGTGTTGTAGCTTTTTTGCATGTCGCGCGCGGGCCCGGGCCGGCCGCGCAGCGCGTTTACCCGATATGCATTATCAGAAACAATTGCATGCATGCAGCCGCAAGATCCGCTACAAAATTAAAATCTTGCAATTAATTTTATGCACACATACCTCGGGGATCCCTGCATGCATGCGTAATGGTACTAGCGACCTGTAGGGCAGGTACGCCAATTAATTAATTAGTATACGCATCTGCACTGGAGTTACACAAAACTGTGCAAGTTCTATTGTCAGAAAAGATAAATATCCAATGTATAAATAAAAACAAAATACGGTATGAGAGCTTAATCAATAAGCAGGTCACGATCTGACTGTTGCACTGTCTGGACATTCGTGTCCTCGTCCTCCTCTGCCATAGCCTTATCGAGTTCGTCGATTCGCTTCTTGACTTCTCCAGCGACACGCATACCATCAGCCATGAGGCCATCAAAGACGGATCGCAATGTAGGCTTGGAATGTGACTTCTCCATATCAAAGACTCCAGTTCCAGTCTTGTCAAGATGTATGGACGATCGCAGTGAATGAGAAAACAACATTTCAAGAGTCTCATCCGCCAATACGACCATTCTAAAGGTTGCGAGGTTAAGATAAAGCGGCGTATCTGGATTCAGAGCAGCATTGTTATTCTTTTCATCAATGGACCGCTTCCCAGACCGACCGCTTGTTCCAGATTGGCTATCAGACGACTTATTCGATGAATCATCCTCATTGGAGAGGGTCGACTTATCCGGCTCACCCGGAGTAGCATATTCAAACGCTCTTTGAATGAAATTGGAAACAGCGCTCAGATAACGGACACTCTGCTCGTGCTGGGCACTGGAATAGTCAAATGGCAACGGGGGAACATCCTCTCCACCCTCTTCAATTTCAGCCTGTCGAGCCCTTTCCAGCTCATCCTTCTTTTTCTGGATAGCCCTGGCTGACATTTGATCAAATAGCAGCGGGCCCTCTCTCCATGGTCTCGTCAGGAACAGCAGTCCTTCAGACATCTTGAGGATTCCATCTCGAGAAATGTTACCCTCGCCAGAATCATCATAGAGTTCGTAGAAATAGGTCATAGCTGTCATCAGATCTGTGTCCACGAGTTGGTCAAAGCCAGTGACAATATCCTGCAGACTCAGGCAATTTTGAACCCGGGCATCCCATCTCTTAAACAGCCTAACCAAGAAGTCATGGTCTTCAATTTTGACAAACCTGCCGCCATTGAACTTGGGATCCATCCAATCCACGACACCAGCCAAGAAGTTACCAAAGTTATTCATATCCAGCTCAGTTTTACCAGTCGTACCGAGGGCGAGTCGGGAATCTTGTAAAGTGGCGTAAAATCTATCGTAAATAACTCCCATTTCATCCTGGGTCAAAAGAGCTGGCTTTTTGAGGTTTCTGAGCTGGGTTCGCTTGGCAAACAGCTCAATCTCGCCAAGGATCTGGTTTTCATATTTAGACCGGTAGCTGTTGATCATTTCATCAGTGACAACCGAGAATTCCTTGAATGCAACTACCATGAGCTCCTGGAACCGCGTGACCTGTCGGAGCCGCTCGTTTGTGGAGTTAGGATGGGCCGACTGGTCGAGAGTCGAAAAGTAGTTCTTCAGGATGCCAATAATAGTCCCGTCGTCCTGGGCGTCGAGCAGCTCCTCTCCGTTGATTCGCAGAATCGCGAGAGCCACTCGGAATAGAGTTTTTGATCCTTCAAGGAAGAACACATCGGCAATCCTGAATGCAAAAACTAGGGGCATGGAGTTGATAAAGATGGACAGGAACCATGGCAACGACACGACTGAGAGCTGAATGTCACGCTTCGACAAATGGTCCCACAAAATAGGCATTGTCCTTTCCACTAGGCTCTCGAGAACCTTTTGGTCCAGCAGGGTACCGTACATTGTCTTTGAATAGTAACCCGGAAGCAGTTTGTCACAGATGGTTGTTAGACACCAGAATGCTTGCTCCTCACTCATGTAGATGAGAAGAGCTGCCACGACAATGTTCATAGCCTGACAGTAGCCCACTTGGGGATTCCGCCACGAGTAGACTGTCAGAACTCTACGCAGCCGCCCAATGCCTTCCTCGTCCTGGTACGCGCTGTACTCAGGCAGAGATCGGTTCAAGTCCTTTTCAATCTCATCAATGGCCAGACTCTGGCGCCCATCGTACTCCTCAAGAAGTGACTGGTAAAGCCTTTGGTTCTGCATTCGCAGCAGCATTGACCCACAACAGAGCTCCCAGACTTCACCCCTTAGTTTATTTGGGAGCCCGACCCGGATAAGCTTGTAGAACCCTTGCTGACGCACGAGCGAAATATTCCGCCCGTGGTCCCGCAGGTACTCGAGCCAGAGTCGCATCTTTGACTTGTCCCGCAGCTTTCTCGGGTCGCCCGGGTACCGGAACATCTGGCCCAGGCCCCCCTTCGGCGGTTTCAAGTCTGTACGTCCCTCTATAAAGGAATTGACAAGGTACTCAGAGTAACATGTCGCGAGAATGGGCTTGAGCTGCTTTATCAGCGGCATATTGGACTTGAGGTTGGTCTTGAGCAATGTGCAAAAGGTCTCACAGTGGGACCGCAGGCCAATGAACTGGATGACCACCGAGAGAGAGTGGTACATGTGGATGGAGAGTGCAAAAATGTAAGACTTAGAGGGCAGCCGCTCGACCCGCTTAATTGTGATGAGCGGCAGGACGAACGAGCAGTTGCGGTAATCCGTTGCCGACTCGAACACGAGAAACGACTCGGAGATGTAGAGCTTCCCCTGGTAGATCACATTGCCCTGGTTAGGCGAGCTGGAATGGAGGTTGGACACGGTTGGTGACACAATGGATATCTCCGCGGAAACCTCGTCCATGAGGGACTCTGAGGGCGGAAGGTTGAACTCATCACGGAACACTTCATCTCTGGATTTTTTCCGGTTGTAGACCGAATCTTTGTTCGACTCCTTCCCGTTCTCAAACAAGGTCAATGCCTTGGTCCGAATAGTGTCCAGGAAGGACATTGCGAAAGACTGGGGTGCCGGTTCTATTGAAACACAAAGGTGGAGTTAGGAAGATGGTTCATAATAAGGCGAACTGCGTAGATGTGGGCCGGCATTTCCCAGTCGCGCGCTCCCAACAGCCGTGTGCGGCTGTAACGAATTGCACCGCCCCATTGCGTGCGGCACATTCCAGCGTCTTCCAGCAACTACTACTGCGAATGCGGAACACTCAACGCTGTAATGAATAGAATAGATATCGGCAGGCTTTTTGGTGACCCGTTGTGTATATGAATTTGTTAGCATGTACATTAGTAGCATTGGTATCCTAGTACCGCATTACCGGTATCAGTTTTCAGGTCAAGATTTTTCGTCTCTCATTATTGAACAGATATATCAGATAACCAGTGAAACTAATATCAATAGCTGTGGAAGTAAGAAGGAGCTTCCAAATCATGCTAAACTCAGCCGTACTGCGGTGATCAAGCTTGTGAATGGTGGGGAAAACTACTACAGGGAGCGAAAAGCTAATGCACCGGTTTATCATGGAAGGTAACAGGCGTACGGCTACAATAATACGGCCATCGAGGGGTAGCCCCTCAATATCTATCGAGAGATCTGTGGGGTGCTTGATCAGTATGTGATATCAGTACAGTGTTATTTGACGTTACACGTTCCATCGATGCAAGATGCCCATCAGAAGATGTTTCACGAGCGGCGGGTAACACTGGCTGATGCTACCTCGGCGGAAAGGGTGCATGAATAGTACGCTAAGCACGAACCATTACACAAGTACGATATACGACATTAAGTCATTGACAAACGCACCTTTAGGCATGTGGTGCCACCCATACGTAGTACTACTCTTTGAAGGCTCCACCTTCGGTATAGCCGTGATGGGTTACCCTACATATTGCGTGGGTGAGAAAAGGGGACAGCGTACTGGTGAATTTACAGCTGTATTTCGGCGCATCGCTACCCGAGTCACCATGCTCAAACCTCTACATACCCGTAGTACATTCCGTTCTGCGACCGTTTACCGACTACTACTGTATACTGTAGTGTAAGTTGTGGTAGATAGATAGATGCCATATACAGTAACCATCCCCCGAGATTTACCCGACCTAGCCGACTACGATTGAAACCAAAAGCTCGGCTAGAATCGTCCCAAATATCAGTTCTCAATGAAGTACTCAATTAGCAGAACTGGTTAGTACCGTTTTCAACAGCACTGGATAGTTGGTTAAATATGCATTGCAATGCCCAAAATGTCCAATGCGCCGCGGACTCTGTAGTGAAAATTTAATTATCCGAAACGTCTAATAAACGCGAACATCAAATTTCGACCCCCATACAATCCTCGCCAATATAGCAACCCCACGTTCAATTGTTCAATTACAAGTAGCAAACTGAAGGCTGCTTAGTGTGAAGAGACCAAGACCCGATATTATCGTCTATAGATATAGGTGTAGTTGGAGAAGTGGGTCAAATGGCTAAAATAGCACCGCCACAGGCGGCCCCAAAAACCCATGAACAGCCACCGCACCAGATGAGAAGGATTGCCTGCATCAGGCGGCAGCAAGGAGAGAAAAAAATTCAGTCGCTGGTACACCAAACACGACAATTAACCGGGCCGACAACTCGACATGACTTGCCTGCCTGTCTCTGTCGCACTACAGCTCTAACGTACGGCACTTGCGGGATCCATATTCCGTCAGAACTGTTGCATGTAACAAATTTAACCGAACGGAGTTTTCTCTCTTGCTGGTGTAGCACCACCGTACGACGTGGGCTGCGTTGGTGGTTGTAAAAAGGGCGCGGCTGCCACACTTGAAATTGGAAAACTTTTTCGCTCCCATCTCTCCCCCCCGGCTCTTTCACCCGGCTTCCGCCCCACCTGGAGGGGGTCTCATTTTGCTTTTGATCGTTTTCCCCACGCTTTTCCGCTTTGGGAAGTTGTTTTTCTGGTGGGAGACTCCCCGCTTGGATCGCGATATCCGGGGAACCCCCCCCCTCACCCCCTCCTACTCCTGGTCTAGGATTGAATTGGCTTCTTTTTTTTCTCGGCTGCGTGGGCGTTGAGCGTAATGACGCAGCAGCCGTAGTACTATCAGGGAGAGGGGTTGGTCTAGGATTCTAGAGGCGAGAAATACGAATATTCGAGACTGGAATTTATTGGCAAAAGAGAGTGGAGCAATTGAATGAGTGGCTTTCAATTGTGGGAGGGGTACGAAAGACTAAAACAATCGATCATCATGAACATGAAAGTACAGCCGTTCACGATATATTCATTTCTTCAGCCATATCCCCACAGAGCCTTCTTTACAAAGCGAGCTGAGTTACATACGTACACCAACGCACGTAGGTGGCTTGCAATTTTTTTTGGGGGGGCCCACTCATCTATCGCATATTAACTATAGTAGTGCACAAGTATATACATTGTACGCCAAATTTTTTCTTTTCTTCTTTTTTCCCTTTAATATCTTTAGCCCCTCACTGCCGCCCCGCTGTTTCTGTTCTGTGCGAGTGGGTGGATATGTGTTTGAGTGGATGGTCTTTCTATTTCTCTCCCTCTTTTCACTCCAATATTTGGTTTTCTCATTTTCATTCTTCGTTGCGACCAGTCCTGTGGGGACTTTCTAACTTATTTTCTTCGGTACTTGTCTTCTTTTTCTGTTACTCTTCTTGCAAAGATCATATATCGGTACTGTGTTCTAAATTACGCACCTTATTGCCAATATTAATACATTCAATATCTCATGTCGAATCCTCCGTCGACAGTGCCTATGGACCCTGGATCCAGTAATAAGCCCGCTAGTGGAGTTGGTATGATATCGCACTTTCTGAACTGCCGATTTTTTTTTACATCGGGGTCGTATTATACGAATTTTTTTGAATAATACGAAAAATTGTTGAGCCTCGAACCAAAGCTAACTTATCGTCTAGAAAAAACCAAGACTAAAAACGTCAAAAAGTATCGCTGCTGCTATTGCGACAGAGCATTCTCACGGTCCGAACACCGCTCCAGACACGAGAGATCACATACCAAAGAGCGCCCGTTCCACTGTCCGAAATGCCCCTCGACGTTCGTTCGAAGGGATTTGCTGCTTCGCCATGATCGCACCGTCCACGCTATTCGAAACGGCACCTCGGGGAACCCGAAACAGCGTAAGGGCTCTACTATGGCAGAGAAGAAAAACCTATCGACCCTGGCCTCGGCAGCAAGCGACTCGAAAAACGAGTCCGTCGACGTAGACTTCAACGCCGCGGTACTCATGACAGAGCTTCATAATTCCTTCCACAAGAAACCCAAGGCTCTGCCATCCCCGCCTTCTCAGGAGTACCTGCCACCATTGTCATACAACCCGCTTGATCTCAAACCCTCGGCCGTTCCCCCTTCCTCTTCCCCTTCAATGGGGGGAATGCACTCGGGGTCGCCGCACTTTGCGCCATACCACCGTGAGTCCAACGGCAATGCTGCTGCCATGCAGCCGAACCAAAGTCTCACTGGCAATAATTCGGCGCCCTCAACGTCGTATTGGGGGGGACCTCCGCCTCCGCCAGTAGCCGGAAACAGCTCGGGCCCGCAGGGCCTTAGTACTAACGCCCCTGCTAATGGCGGGCCCAATAGCTTCCATGCCCACCAGCCATTGCCGATCCAGACACCCCAGTTCGACCCATCGTGTTCCATATCTTCTCTGCTCAAGTACTTCAATGAGACCGAGTCAGTTAAGCAGCCAATGGTGTCCCCTCCCACCCGCGTGCAGCTCAACCGGTATCTGGCGACATACTTCACGTACTTCCACCCATACCTGCCATTCCTGCACCCACAGACTTTCGACCCTGCGACGGTCGCTCCCTCGCTGCTGTTTGCCGTGTGCTCAATTGGTGCTCTCATCTGCCATGAGAACAACATGGCCTCGGCACTGCACACGTCGTCGAAAATGCTCGTTTCGTCCATCTACGAGGTCAACAAGGACTTCCCCAATGCGAAGCCAGCCCCTATCTGGGCCACCCAGAGTCTCATCCTTGCGCTCGTATGCTCATCGTGGTCGGGGGACCCTCGGGGGCTCGAGTTCATCAGTACCATCCGCACCTCGCTGGCCAACATGGCCTCTGGCGCTATTTTTGAAGCAAACAATGCCGACAAGGATACGACCTGGAAGAAATGGCTTAACGAAGAGTCGATAAAACGCACCTACTTTGCGGTTTTCATCGTGTTTGGATCCCTCACCGCCGTCTTCAACTACCCTTCGGCTTTGGGCCCCAACGACATACCGCAGAAGACTGTTTTACCCGGGTCCGAGCTACTATGGAACTCATCCTTCAACTCGGAGAACGACTGGTACTACTATTACTCGCGGGAGCCGCCATCGCCGACGTTTTCCCAGGCGCTGGACTGGCTCCTCAACAGCAACAGCTCTGAACGGTCCAGTGGTCACAATCAACAGCACCCAACCCCTCCTCCACCATTCAATCTGACTCCGTTTGCGGTCAAAGTGCTCAGCACTGCCCTCTTTATCGAGGTCAGCTCGCAACAGCGGACCCCAACTAGCAACGATAAAATGATGGCTGCTCTACGCATGTGGGAGCTCTCTCTGAGAGATGTGCAGCCTGGCCAGGGACAACAACTGAGTCAGATCGCGCTAGCGAGCTCCTTCGTCACGCTCTCGAACCCTATGGAGGAGAACATGAACATGCTCGAGGGTATGTCGCCCCTACTAACCAAAATCCGTACCCAGCAGCACCCTATGATCATCTCGGGATATATTATGAGCCTCGTAACAATGTCCCGGCTGGCCGTGGACCTGAGCGCTGTTCACGAGACGATACGATATCATGTGCCCCACGACATCTGCTCCGCCAGTGTCAATGCCTACGCGATGCTTAGCAGTACGGGACAGCTGCGAGGCGCTCAGCTCAATGCTATCGTATCGCGGTGTTTCGATCTCATCCAGGTCGCTTGTTTCCTCGGGCTGCGGCTCACTAAGGTGCTGTTCTCCTCACCGCTCATTACAGCCTCTATTGAGAGCCTTCTCTGTGGCTTTGAGTTGAGTCTCGTGCTGGTCATGTGGATCCACCGCGTTGAGCAGGATATGTACTCCAACGAGCCGCTTGAAGAGGAGGAGGCGCTGCTTTACTCAGTCATTGAGTCCAAATGCATTGATTGTGGACTTGAAAAAATGCACGGGCGGCTAGCGCCAGCAATCTCCGTTTTCGTGGCTGACCTGCTAGAGTCGGTCGAGTCCTGGGGGCTCACCAACGTACTCAGTCTGTCGCTACGCTCTATTGCATACAACTTGCTTCCGTCGTCGCAGACGCAGACGCGAACTACGCAATCGCCCCCCCCTCCTCCAAACCGCACCAGCCCTTACCACCACCCTCTCCCGCCCCACCACCTGCCCAATGCGCTCCAGCCGCCGACGACTGCGCCGCAGCTGTCGAACCTTCGCTCAGAGCGCTCGACGGACGTCTTTTCCTTGCCCTTCAAACCCCTCTAACGATCTTTATTTAACTATCCCACTCTTTATTTATTCAATTTAACGACTTTCTCACCTCAGCTATCAATCTAGCTGTTTAGATCCTGTCGCCACAACTGTGGTTACACCGTAACGAACCTTCCCAACGACATAAAACGAAATATGTACCACAATCCTAATTAATGCACTTAAAATGCGAATTAATAGCCAACCCACCAACAGTGTAACCAACAATCCAAAAGGCGTAACAAAACCGATCTATATTAACTATCCTGCTCTTTATTTATTCAATTCTAGGACTTACTCTCCTTGGCTATCTGTCTACTGTTCAGATCTTGTCGCCGCAATTGTCGTCAAAACTGTGGTAACAGTGTAACGAACTGTCCCAACATTTACTGCTGCACTGTAACCGGTGATGCATTTTAAAACATGATTGCCAGAAATTTGACCTCAACCATAGACCAACTGTACTTGCCAAAATGCGGCAATACCCTAAGACATACGACGAACATCAAAGTAATGAATTGTACAATATTTTATTTTAAACCATTAAATTAGGCCTCGAGTCGGAGTCGGCCCTGTGGGTTAGTGACCTTGACACCCAAAGCCTTGGCCTTCTCAAGAATCTCAACTCGCTTTCGGGAGGAAACGTTGTGGGCAATCTCGGCAGCGTAGGTCTTGGCGTGGAGGAGCAGGAGCTCAACGTCCTTAACGTTAGAAACGAGGAAAGCCTTGTGGCCAGATGGCATCATGTGTCGGGTCTTCTTGTTGGAGCCGTAGCCGATCTTTGGCATGGAAATGGTGCCTCGGAATCGTCGTCGGACACACGAGTCAATACCCTTTGGCTTTCTCCACGACTCGCCAACTCGAGCATATCGGTCAGAGTGGTGTCGCTTGAACTTCTTGTTGCCGTGCTTCTTGACGATCTTTGGGTGTGGGAGAGAGGCAGCCATCTATACTTTGTTAGTCTTTTAATCCATCCAGAGAAGCGTATTCGTGAAAAATTTCAATATCCAAATCAACCGTTCTTCCAGCCTTGACCAACACAACAAATCGAGCAAAAGAAGCCTTGTTAGAAATGGTATTGGCCTCGGATTTGCCGTAGATTTACCACATATTTGACAGACTCGTCCCTTAATATTTCACCAATAATCACAGGATCGCGGGTATCAATAGCAAGCTAACGGAATGGGGAATCAGGGAATCGCAAATTCAAACGACATAGCTTCTCTCTCTATGATGTATAGACATACCTTTAATAAATGTTACCGATTACTGATGTCGAGGGTGTCGAATGGTTTTTGTTGAGATTTGTCGAGTGGCCTGGGTATGCCCTCCCGGCGCACGGCGGGGCCGAAAAAATTTGCGTGCGGGCGAGCGCACTTAACTCTACTGCGCTTAGTTACGTTATTTTTCGTCGCCAACCTTTTTTTGTTTTTCCCGCATTCCTCCCAACCACTTTGGCGCGCGCCCGCCGCTAGCCCTTCGTGACTGTCCTCAAGGTCACGTGAGAAGCCCTATCCATCAGCCGCACTCGAACCGACTACGTACGCCAACCGCGGGGATTACATCAACGGGTCTCATAGATTGAAACCGTAATACATGTACGATTACGATATCCGTGGATTTCATGGCTCGTCGCAGTGGGTTAGCTATTCGGCACCAATGGGCAAACGCTCAATTGATCCCTAATTTCCCCATTCAGGGGAGGTAGTGGGTCTCGAATACATTATCCGGAGGCTATGCCATGCATGCACCAAATAATACATGCAAAAGCGCCGTAAAATCTTGCTCGTCAACACACAAATACAGTACTCCGTAGCGCAATGCGTATGTATAAATGTTCCATTTTCGCCGATCGCGCCGCATGTCGTGTGGCGGCGGAGAAAACCACGGACTCCACCCTCCCAACATGACATTTATAGCGCAAGACGCGCGTTATGTGGAGGCCACACCAATGCCGACTCCTGATCCCGTTTCGTCGTCGTCGTTGTATCTGGTGTCGGATGAAACGATCGAGCGGTCTAGGCCCTCGGCCGCATCCAGCCTGACAAAGCTGTACGGCCTCTCGGATCTTGCGGCTTCCGTAGCGCGATTCGATCCGGTCACTGGAGAGAAACGCAAGCTGCGCAAGTCGTACAAGAACCAGATCGCGGATCTGGCGGGGAAGCATGGTATCCCGGGGTCGACCGCTGGATCTGGATTCTCTCTGCTGGATTTGGCACGTATGCCGCCCAAGAGCGGCTCGACTAGTCTCGTCCCGCCGCTCGACGATAAGCACTTGTCGTATACTCTAAGTCTTGATAAGACACCTGCAACGGGCATTCCCGACTTTGACGTAGGGTTGCTGGCGTCCCCGAACTTTTTGTACCAGCAGCAGGCCCAGCAGCCCAACCAGCCGCAGAACCTAAAGTCAAAGAACTTTAGAAACGGCTTGGCTCCGCTGACTGCGGGGGAGTCTTCGAATGACGACTCGACTAATGCGGCAGCGCGACGACTAATGAAAAAGAAAAAGAGAATGACCTCTGACGAGCTTTCCAGCGATGATGTAAAGCGGCGCAAGAGATAACACGAACGAACTTTAGCAATGATGATGACGATAATGATTCTAATGATTATTCCAGACATATCGTATGATATTAGGGGTAATGAATAAATAACCAATCTATAAGTACAAATATAAATAGATCAAGGATTGTTGGAAAACATCCGCTTCAAGAATCGCTTCTTCTTTTTAAATCCTCCGTTCCCATGACTAGACCGAGACTCATCAACGTCCTCAGAGTCACTAGCCTCCTCATTCACATCGTCCTCACTCTCACTGCTGCTATCCGACTGCAGTTCAGCCAACTTGTCGGCACTCTCGCTCTGGAATGCGCTATTCGCAGTGTCTGTAACCTTGCGCCTCAGCTTTTGTAACGGCGAGTTTGGAAGGGATCCATATGACCCATTCTCATGCTGCTGCTCCCCTTCCACGTCCTCCGTGATTCGCGGATTGTTGCTGTGCACGGGGCTCAACATCGCACTGCTGCTGCCGTTGCTGTTGACAATGCCCTTAACGAAAGAGGTTGCACGAGACTTCAACGTCGGGCTCGAATGCTCCTGCGTCGGAGATTGCAGAGGCGTTGACAGCTCGGGCTTACCACTCAACGAAGTAGTCGACTTCGTGTACTCGTTTCGAAGACTGCTCGTAGACTGGCTGTTGCCAAGCCTTGATGGCTTGTTAACAGACGTAGTGCTTCCCCCGCCATTGGACTTGCTCCTTGGGTCCGTCAGCTCAGCCACAGATGTAAACGACACATAGTCCGAGATCTGCCGTAGAGGTTGGTACTCATGGCGCTTCCGGTGCCTCGTGAACTTGTTGCTGATCAACGCTCCTGTATGCTGGAATAGCGTCTTTATCACGTCCTTCTTGAGCCGTAGCGCAAGATCTAGATTCGACCACATCTTGTTCTTGTACTCGTAAGCCGGCAGCCTAATCACGAACTCGTGAATATCCGCAAGGTTCCGATGTCCTTGGCCCTAGTATAATATCGTTAGCTTACCCGTTACTCCGCCTTATGATGGTTGTAATACTCACCTTGTATGACACGCACAAAGTTGCGGAATCAATCTTAATATCGACAATGCTCATGTAATTCGATGCCCGCTTGACCATAACTGCAAAGTCGTCCCGGTCGGTCTTCTCCTCTTCCTGCTGCTGCTTGCCACTGTGATGCGTCGAACTGATAGACCCACTCCCGTGCTTTTGCGACGAAAAACTGTACAGACTTGTCGTCTTGTTACCTCGCCGCACCGATAACAATGAGCTCGCATCCGCATTCACCGGCGATGTATCACGGTTCTGCTTCTTGCCCGATACAGTCAAGTTCGACGAAAACCGGCCATTCACGAATGAAGACGACTTGCGAAGCGCCCGATTGGCCGCAGGACCTCCAGCGCCACCAAAAGATGGTTTCTTCATCCATGATGATGCTGTGCTTACACTGTCCATATCGGAAGCGACATCGTCGCTGCTCATTGTCGAAGAGCCCCCGGTATTAACAACAGAAATATTGTCACCTGAAGAGAATGTCACGCCTTCAAACACATCGTCCTCATCGTCTTCGTCATCATCATCGCCATTGTTGGGCTTGCCGAACTTGTTCACCACAAATGGGCTCTCAGTCTCGCTGCTAGCAGGGAATATGTACTCAAACACTTTCTGGCCTGTATCGTGTTCAAGCTGAACCTTCAATGGCAACAACTTGACGTAAAAGTAGTCCATTATCGGAATTCCTCCAATCGGATCAAGCATAGTCCACTCGACATAAATGAGCTTCTCGCTATCGAAAGTGACGTTCGAGCTGTTATCCATGTAGGGAGAGAACATCTCTGGGTATAGCGCATTGGGTAACAAGTTAAATCCCTGCATCATGCCAACCTCAACGGTGTTCGAATTGAAACCGTCGTCGGATTCAATTCTGTTGAACGAGGCGTCGGCCAATCCAATATCAAGGAACGGCTTGCGATCTTCGCTAAGTACGTGCCAGATTATCTGGTCCGCAGCAATAGACCACTTCATCAGCGTGCTAGTATTGTCCTGGCTCTTCTTGTGGCCACGCTGCAGGCCAGTCCGAATAGCCCGCATCATGACCACAAGCTCTAGCACAACGTGCTGGTACTCGACTTCAATCTTCATCAGATCATCACTGGCCTGGTCCTCCAAGTCTGCCAGCCGCACATAGAACTCGTTTCTCAACTCTTCTAGCTGCCAGATATCTCGCTGCAACTGATTTAGCTTCTCAACAGCACCGTTCAAGTCGCTGAAATCAGTAGCCAGAAGCACTTCCTCCAGCCTCTCACTAGTCTTCTGGTGGCTTGGCTCGCTGTATACCAGTAGGTCCACGGCAATCGTATACACGGCAAAGTATTGTTGTGAGTCGCAAGTAGCAACAACCTTGGGGAAGTCAACAGTAACCCTGTTGGACCGATAGTTGTCGCATCTCACAACCTTGGCATTAAAACCGCTCTTGGTGGTTGATCCACTGCGGGAAGCAATTTGCTGCACCCGAAGGGAGTTGGGCTTATCGTACCTCAGTGTTGCAGTAGTCCGGCTAACTACCAGTTGGTCTGCCAGCGGTTCGCTATCATAGCACATTTCCAACGCCAGCCAGGGTGGCCAATTAGCAGCCTTCTCACATCCATAACTGTTAGTACTGAATAACATCACCGAACCGGCCACCAAATCAGCTTGGCTAAGCACAAAGAACTGGGCATCTTCCAATAGAACGCCGTAACGAGTTTCGACCAAACCAGATACCTCATCGTCCTCATTGTTGTTATCAATGACATTGATAATGTTGAGTTCAATGCTCCGTGATGTTACCATTACGCACTGCGATGAATTTTGGTCGCTGACCAGTTGTATCTGAGGAGAAGAAAGTCGAACCAAGTACGAGTCTGTACAAGACAATGACTCGTCGCTTAAGTCCCGCAGGTCCTTCTGGAAAGTATCCTTTGCCTTCTCAGTGCCATCGTTTGAGACAACTCTTCGAGAGTTTGCACCCCGGCGGGCATGGTTATGCCCGGCATGTGGATCAATATCCGGCTGGCTCTCAGACTGGCCATCCGAATGACCCTTGAAGATAGAGCCAAGAGCCTTCTCAACTTGCTCCTTAGTCATACTAATCGGCGATTCACCGCTGTGGTCGCTTCCATGAGACTGCGTGTCGTCGTTGTCAAGCCCGTCCCGCTGGCTATTGGATTTCGCAATCATATCCTCCACATACTTGATAGCTTTTCGAGTAATAAAGTATGAATATGCCCGCCGGTCACCAACCTTGTGCAAGTATCTGTAAACAGCATTTCTCACTGCATTGTTCCATTTGAGCTGGACGTTGTGGATCATGAACCGGTTGTTAAACTCGCTTTCAGTCTTGGGATCGGCCAGCTCCTCCATATCTTTGATACCAGCACCAGCTTTGGAGAACTCTCCAGACAAGACAGCTAAGAGTGAATGTCGGCGCCTCTCCAATTTGGAGATTCTCTCCTTAATCAAATCGACCCGCTCCTGGATGCTCTGCTCCCCAGGATAAGTCTGCAAATCCTTCAACAAAGAATCCAACGTTGCATCGTCTGTCTTCACCTGTTCCTCCAACTCGCTGATTCGATCGCGTAGGAGAATATGCTGCGTAACTTCAGGGTGGCTCTTTCCAATCAAGCAGTCGTGTACCGGCTCGTTACCAAACTTAATGTACTCGCTGCCATTCTCAGTGTGTTTGGCAATAGACGTACCAGAATGATCTGTCTGTCGGATATATGTCCATCTAGGCGTATAGAGCAACGGCAAAACCACAATCTTTGGAGTGTTTTTGATAGGAATGTTTTCATCCAGCTCAACATAGTCGTCCATATCAATCCAGGTTAGATCATTGTCGCTAATCTTGAAGTGTCCAGCAATCTGCGAAGTTGTCGCACTGTTACTAGTATGCTGCTCTGTCGTGGCATATGAAGAGGATGCTGGAGAGTTCTCGGACTGAATGCCCAGCTGCTTAGCCAGGAGTTCTTGAGGGGAGCGTTCTCTGAACTGTCCCAAAATAACCCGCAAATCAGTGCCCTTGAAATCAAACTCGCCCATATGAACCTTCATCTTCCACCTCTTTCCCTTCTCTTGCTCTCTTCGCTGGTGCAAGTCCATGACAAAGCTCTCGACCTTTGCCTTCAAACCAGTCGAGGCTTGCTTATTATGCTTTGTCAAGCTGTCAGACCGCGGATGTCGGTAATTGTGCGCGAAATAGAGTGGGGAGAGGAGCAGCTTGTACTTGACAGTGAACAAATGTCGTCCAAACTTGGGCTTCTTCATAGCAGATGCTTGGAATAGAGTGCCCGCCTTAGTTGGAAGCGATAAGGATCCATCGAACAAGCCCCACCATTGAGTGAAATGGTGAAAAACCTTTGGAGAAAGGTGTGCAGTGTTATAGCTCTGTCGCTCGTCAATTTCCGGCGAAGTAACAGCAATCGCCATATGGACGTACTGACTTCGGAAGCCCTTATAAGCATCATGCGACTCGTACTGCTCAACATACTGGGGCTTGGTTAACTGAACTTCATAATGTGGTCTGAAGTCCGAAGTTCTTTCCATAGACCCTGGTTTATCCATTTCAAACAACAGGCCAGCGACCCATTGAACCCTCCCGCTGAGCTTCATGATCACCTTGCTGAACGCCCCCAATTCCTGGAACGACGGTACCGACATAAGAGCATGCCTGAAATCACACTCTTTCTTGAGGTAATCTTGTTCTGAGACTGCAAAGTTCGGCACCGCCAGAATATATTCCTCAGAATCAGCGATGAGCAGCTCCTTGGGGTTGTCGTCATGGTTGACACGAAGGACGACATTATTTCTCCATCCCATCAAGAAACCGGCGCCGTCGCTGAGAAGCTCGTAAGGACTTCGCGAACCCTTGAGCAGCAAAAATACATCACCCTCAGTCCAATTGAACTTCAGCCGAGCATGGAAAATACATCGAATTTTATCCCAAAATCCGAGCCTAGGCGACGGATCTATCGGCGGCTTTGAAAACGAGTCAAATGCTTGCATAATCGTCTGCACAGCCGGCTGGATTGAATTTGCCCATGTAACTCGCGTCGGGTTTATGGAGCTGACGGTCGTATCCAAATCAGTATACATCTTGACTGCTGAAACTGTTCTTATCACTTCAATGATGTACTTCCTCAAATGACACTTGTCTGGGTGTGACAGTGCATTTGGAACCAATGGCACATTTATTCGACGGATTGACCCTTCATCCAGCCAGAGTTCCTCTGCTATCACAAAATTACCACACAGTTTGATTGAGGGTATCGACTGATCTTGCGAGGGGGCCAACTCCGGGAAGTGAAGCAGTGGTAAGGGATAGTCACGGATCTCGCAACGCAGCTCGGCGGCCTTCAAGTCAAGATAGAGCGGTACGAGTAGAGAGAAGCGCGTATCTAAGGGTAGACCCTTGCCCACATCGTGGAGGAACTGACGGAGTTGCTGATCGTCAAAGAGCGGCTTTCTAATGAAGAGGTCCATATTCCGCAAGAAAGCGTAGAACATTAAAGGATTTTGCGAATAATCAACAATTCGTTCATTAGCTGCGGTCTCTGGATCCACCTCATCCTGTCCCCAAATTCTTTCGATATTCTCCTTGACAGCACCACGCTGAGCCTTCAGCGCCTTGTTATATGCCCGAATCCAGCTCGTTGAAAAGTTTCGGTGGAGCTTATTGCGCGCTTCTTCCACTGTTACCTTGCAGGTGTCAGAGGGCACGGTTGGTGCAGACATCTTATAATGAGACTTCCTTCGCCGATGTAGCGTACCCATAAACGTGCGACTAGGAGTCACACGACGCTTTCTACCCTCACCTGGCACTTCAGTAGTAGAGCTTTTGCAAGAAAAGAGGGAACCTGATCCAAAGGTGTGCGCTTTTCTCATCTTAGCAGGTTCGAACTCGCCCAATTCATCCGTACCCTCACTAGCGACGCTAGAACTTGAATTGTGGCCACTTTTTAGGTTTGTCAATGAAGGATGGGTCCGCTTCAACTGAGGAACGCTCCTCTTCCCCTTGAGAGCAGCTGATTTTGCAGACATGATGGCATCAACCTTGGCTTCAAATGCCCGCTCCTTTTCGAACCTCTTCTTCTGCTCTCTCATGCCCACCTGGAAGATAAGACCTAGCTGAGACTCAAAGTGATCATCTTCCATGGAGAGCAAAAGGACGGGGGACTTAATCCGCACCTTGGGAATATTGGGCATTTTGCTCTTCTCCTTGGGTCGGCTAACTGCCTCATAAAACTCGTCGTCGTTACGATAACGCCCCTGTAAATTAATGACCGCCTTGAAAAGAGTCACTGAGTTATCAAGCAGCTGGTGGGTGACAAACTGGTTTGGAGTATTAACACGCATTGCATCAAAGCTGAGTAGGATATCCTCTTCATCTGCAGAACCACTGACATGCTTCGCACCAAGCTTGTTCTTGAACTCTGCGTGTGCGCCCTTGAGTGATATCAGGCGGCAGTAGGCACGCGGGATTGATGGGTGCATGGAATAGAGTCGAATGACCTTGGCGCGACACTTTGGTACCCCGTCGACCTTTTTATGGATTTCAAGATGGTTAGTCTCAAGCATGGCGTGAACATTATTAGGCAGCTCGACCTTAACACGGATATTTCCAGTCTTGATAGCGCACTCCAAAATGCTCTTCATCTTGGTCTCCAGAGGTGCCTTAGAAGATCGAGCTCTCACCGATTGCAGTGTACCATGGCTGTCGTCAACGTCCAAGGCAAAAGTATGGCCCAGCAGCCCCACGGCAAGGAGCGAGAGGAAGTGCAGGTTGATGTCGTACTTGAGCAGCACATCGTTCAAGTTTACATTGCACTTGAGGTCATGGAGGCTATTGGTCGCGAGTGAAATAGACAGCGCAGGTAACTGTAGGAACCGGTTAAGGTCATTTTTGGCCAGCTCGTACGGCTCAATGATTTTATACCCTTCAATACCCTCCATAATGACGGCGAGCTTGCGGCGATTTTCTCCAACGCACTTATACTCTAGCACAGAGTTCGTCATTTGCAGGGTCAGACCTCTTGCCGATTCGTCTCCACTCTGGTCATGATCGCTGGCCACAGATACAGCCGTGTTGGCGATTTCAATTTTGAGTTTTGATACCCATGGTGGCAGCTGTTGTAGCTTGTTGGGGTTCTTGGTCTGCACAGAGCGAGTAGGCTGTGGCAGGTTTTTCAAGTGTAGGAAAACCTCACGCACACCCTTGAAAACCTCGCGCTTCGTTAGTAGTACATTGGCATTAGACAGAACACCAGCGATATTGACGGAAAGCTTGGGGTTCATAACGGCGTTGAACTTGAGGAACATGTTCTCTGAGAGGAAGACATCGTAGCGGTTGCCTGATGGTGACCTATACCATGTGTCATAAGAGCTCACTTGGAGAGACGCGTCCAAGCTGTAATTCATCTTCTCCTTGTCATTAGAGTGGCTCGACTCAAAGTTGCAGTGGATCTTGGACGAGCTGGAAATGACCATAGACTTTTGTGCGTCATCGTCCACATCGGTATTTTTAGTGTTCTTGGGCACGAGCAGGATTCGTGCCGCCGGCTCATCAATAGTGAGCTTAATAGCAGTCCGCGGGTAGAGGCGTTGTAGAGACTCTGCGGTGAGCGACAGGCTTCTTCCGGCGGGCGCCGAGACTGAACTTTTGCGCGACAGGGCTCTGAAGATGAGAGGCACATGGTGGGTTGCCAGATCGACTGTTGGCGAGGTGATATTAATGTTGGCACTGAACATGCTCTCGTTAGTAAAGGTGCTTTCGTCGCTGACGAATTTGAGCGTCTTGGAGAAAATATTAGTTTTGGAAATCATGGACACCATGGGGATGTAGACGAGCTCATCAGCCGAGCGCTTAGCGCGGGCATCATCGTCAATGCCAAAGCTGACCGAGCTGATGGCGAAGATGGCCTGGTGCGCCGAGTCGTTCTCGGAGAAGAAGAGCTTAAACCCGGGGGACTTGGGGTTGAGCCGCCGCAGGTCGAGCGAGAGGTCTTTAGCTCTTGCTGCGAACTTTACAGTGGTGTCGTCGTCGACCATGCCCCGCGGACCGGCCGTGAGGTCAAAGATGGCAACGTACATGGCCTTGAACTCGACCTCCTTGACCAGCTGCACCATCAAGGCGCCGATTTTGGTCAAATTCCTCACGTCGCGGTCGCTCAGCACGTAGGATGGAGGCGGTGGCGACGGCGACGGCGACTTTACTCTGGGGCTGTCCAAGGCGATCTCGCGACGGACACTCTTGACCGACTCGAGCACCTCAAAGAGCGTGTCAAGGTAGATAGCTGCCTTGCCGAGCTTGAGCGAAAGCGCAATGTCTTTGAACGAGAGGGTCTTGCGGTTGAGAATGCCCACCACGTCCAAGCCAAACAAGTCGAGGAAGTCCTTGGCGTCCTCGTCGGTGAGAGACTTTGCAATGTAAAAATCTTGCAGGGAGACGCGGCACGTCACAGGCAGCTCTTCTGAATTGTACTCCTGGCGCGTGTCGAGAGTGCCTACAAAGTTGCTCTTAAGCGCGCTAGTCACGTTCCGCAGGTCGACCTTGAGGCTGGCACTGCCCAGAATCAGCGTGCCGACGCCCGTGTAGGTGATCGAGGTGGAGGCGGCCGAAAAGTTGATAAAGGTTGTGTGCTTAATGAGGAAGCGCAGCACTTGGAACGCAAAGCTCTTGCGAGGCAGCGGCGACCACCCGTCGTCCTCGTCCTTCTCGGGCAGATCAAACGACGGCTCGCGCTCGGGCTTGTGCTGGCGGTACTCGGGGTGCAGCACGACCTTGGAGTCGAGCGTCAGGTCGAAATTGCTCATGTAGAGGCTGAACCACCCGGGACGCGCCACCGAGGAGCGGTGGAACGAGACGCCCATCTTGCCGATCGAGACGTGGACGCCGGCCTTGGGGGTGAACGACACGTGCCGCAGCGAGAAATACCCGAGGCGCTTGATCGACACGCCGGTGAGCACCCGGATCACTGCAAACACGAGAAACGACAGCACATAGAGCAGCAACAGGTACCCAAAGTTGGTAAAGATGACCCGCTGGAGCGACGGAAAGGCGTCAATTGCCCTACTGTGCAGAATCTAGCTGCGTTAGCGCTACTCAAACCCACAAGAGCTCGTCATACCATCTTTAATTACTGCGTTGGCACCAGCCACAGGGACCTCCACCGAAAGGTCAGGATACTATCCGGTTAGCACGGCATCCATCCGGCAATGCGGGCAACATACTAATAGTTGTGACAGCAATCAATTCTGCTTTTGAAAATCACTAGGATTTTGCACGCGCTCCTTTGACAAGCCGCGAATCTCACCCTCACCGCTACTTTCTTTCTCTACAAGGGCGGGTTGTATGAATGGGATGGCTTGTCTTTGCATTGGGGGTTGGGAGATAGACGCCCTGCGATACAGAGGGATCCACCGTGGCGTGTCAATTGCGGTTAGTCTACGGCAGCATTACGCCAAATATCTCTTTTCCGGTGCTATTTTCTCTCGTCTGTTCAATAGCGCACTTTTTTTCGAGTCCAGGCAGCAAACGAGCTCGTACGCCACATCGTCTTAGGCGGCGCCGCACTATGTTGTTGTGAATTAAGCGATAAGTAATTTTTGTTAATTCGCCGTGGTTATATGTACGCTGCCTTCCAGGGGTAACCGCTTGAAACGACGTGCAGTCGATTGGGCGACGGCCATTGCGCCCTGTCTACGTCATGCCCGTCACCCTGCCTGTGGCCTATTGGGGGCTCTGCCCCCAAACCCCCGTAGCTGGGGGCCAGCCCCCAGGCCCCCGTTTTCCGGGCAACCAGCACCGCTGCACAAATTAAGGGGGGTCTGGGGGGGTTCCCCCCAGCTACGGGGGTTTGGGGGCAGAGCCCCCAAGGACGTGCGGCTCGGTGCGGCTCGGTGCGGCGGGAGGCGCGCGGCTGGGAGATGGGGGCGCGCGCGGGCACAAAACTTTTCAAAAAAATGTCGTGGTGGTGACGAACCCAGCAGACTCCATAGGCAGTAATTGTACCAGAAAGCGTGGAGAATTTGCGACGTACAGTAGGAGAAGACGTGAGTATCGCGCCAACATGCGGCAGGACGTGTGCTAACCCCCGGCAGTAGCGAAAAGACCGATTCAAGATGGGTACGTGGGATAACTCAGGGGGAGCTCGGCTAACGGAGACAGCACCAAAGAAAACCGTAAAGATGAACCTCGATGAGTTCATCAACAATGAGGGTACGTATGACAGGGCAGGGAATGGGCAGGCTAACTGAGCGCAGCATTTGGCGCCGCACCATCCGGCTCGTGGGCCGATGAGGACATGCCGCTGCCCAGCTTTGGCGTGTCGTCGACCAGCTCGGCGGCGCCCGGCGGGTTCGACGCGCTCAAGGGCGACTGGAGCGCCAACAAGCGGGGCCCCGTGGGCGGCTTCCAGCGGGAGATGCGCCCTCCGCGCGAGGAGCTCCCCGTGCCGGACGTGGCGCCGTTCTACGCGCGGCTGGCGAACCTCGACTACTCTGTTACGGAGGAGGTTCTCGAGGAGCTGTTTGCCAACGAGCCGACGATCTCGATCCGGGTTGTGATTGGCCAGGACGGGCGGCCGCGAGGGTTTGGCTTTGTTGAGTTTGAGACGAAGGAGGCGCTCGAGCGGGCGCTGCAGCTGACGGGGCAGCAGTTGCTGGGCCGGGAGCTGAGCGTCCACGTTGCCGAGAAGCGGGCCGGGTTCAACGACGAGAAGTTTGACGGGGACTGGCGGTCCAACCGGCCGGGTCCTTTGGAGCCGCGGGAGCCACGGGAGCCGGCGGACGACCGAGACTACGACAACTGGGAGCGACGGGGGCCGCTGCCGCCGCCAGAGGGCGAGCGACGACGACAGAGCCGATTCGACGACAAGGAGCGGGACTTTGACAACTGGGAGCGACGCGGGCCACTGCCAACGCGACGGGGCGGCCGACGAATGGACCTCCCGGCCGATAAGGCGGACACGTGGCGGGGCGAGAAGCCAGCGGCGCCGTCGCGACCGCGGATTAAGCTTGCTCCACGGACCGTTGGGGCCCACGAGGCGACTCCGGAGACTGCTCCGGCGCGGGGCGGGATTTTCGGGTCTGCCAAGCCGATTGACACGACCAAGAAGCTTCTTGAGGTTGAGCAGAAGGCTGCGCAGCAGGAGCAGGCCAAGATTGATGCTGTCAAGCACAAGTGGGAGAAGAAGCAGCAGCAGCGGGACGAGGCTGAGCAGGTGCGCAAGCGATTTGACGTGCTCAAGACCGAGGACGACGAGGAGGAGGCTCCAAAGGCTGCTGCTGCTGCTGCGGTTGCTGCCGTCGAGTCCAAGAAGAAGGACGAGCCTACCGAGGCGGAGAAGATTCTTGCCGCCGAGGCCTCCAAGGCGGAACTTGAGTCCGACGACTGGGAAGTCGTCAAGGACAAGCGACGAAAGTAATGAATGACAATAACCGGCCTAACTAAAAATCCTAACAAAAAATCCTTACGAGGAGGGGAAAAGTTTTAGAATGATCTGAAATCTGATGAGTATCTAATTGTATTGCTATAAAATTGAATGTTCCTTTGGTATATTTACTGCACTCCCGTCGTACTACCACTACAACTACCAACTACAACTACCGATTACAACTACCAACTACAACTGCCAACTACAACTACAACTGCCAGCTACAACTACAACTGCCAACTACAACTGCCAACTACAACTGCCAACTGCCAACTGCCAACTGCCAACTGCCAACTACAACTGCCAACTACAACTACCAACTACAACTGCCAACTACAACTACCAACTACAACTGCCAACTACAACTACCAACTACAACTGCCAACTACAACTGCCAACTACAACTACCAACGGCCACTGCAACTACAACTGATAGCTACAACTACAACTACCAACTACGGAATTGCAACTGTATAGATGTAATAAACAAATGAAATAATCTATGATAAGGCACTTTTGTGCATTTATTCCAGGTGGTTTATCATAAAGGAACATTAAAGTATGCGATGAATTGTTTTGATAGTTTTACTAGTTGCTGTGGCATCTGTAGTTGGAAAAACCATATTTGTAACCAGGTACTGGAATCATTGTACCCGTATGAGCTACCAAATTACAAACACCTGTTACACTGTACTGTAGCTGTACGGTAATTACAGCCGATCTACCATAGAATGTTACCGGTAGTGCAATAAATCAATGATAGTTTCAGTTGAAGAATTACACGGTAATGAAACTATTACAGCGGGATGAAATAAATTGGCAAGTAACGATTGGCATAGAGAATATTGGAGAGAATATTGGAGAGAATATTGGAGTGTGCAATGAATCATTCGCCAGTTTCAGTTGAAGAATACAGATTTATTAATGGTTACAGCGGGATGAAATAAATTGGCAAGTAACGAATAACGTAGAGAATATTGGAATGTTCAATGAATCATTTGCCAGTATCGGTTGAAGAATACAGATTCATCAATGGTTACAGCGGTATAAAATAAATTGGCAAGTAACGAATAACGTAGAGAATATTGGAGTGTTAAATGAATCATTTGATAGTTACAGCTGGAAATTCCTGATTTGGTAAATGAATTATTGCAGCGGGATGAAATATATTGGCCCAAGGTTAACCACCAGTGAATTATCAGACTGCCGTAGAGAAGAATGGTGCATGGAACGAATCAGTTTTATATTGTGGGCAATTGCCAACAATGCCGTAACCAGCCAAGTGAATACCGAATATGAATAAACGAATGGCATGTTTGCGAAAAGGCAAACCACGCATGCCGAGACCACAACGGTAGCAGATTGCGGCGCAGGGCGAAGTGCATAACACGGTCTAAATATACCTGTTGCGGGGGTCTGGGGGCAGAGCCCCCAGCCACGGGGGGTTTGGGGGGCAGCGCCCCCCATAAGCACTCCAGCCAGGGTATTCGAGGGCCAGCCCTCGAGCTCCCGTGGCTGGGGGGAGACCCCCCAGACCCCCCTTCAATACAGCGTAACAAATGTTGGCTGCGCCTGTAACGGGGAGGGGGTGCGTGCGGCTGGTGCGGCTCAGCTGCGCGCGCGCCGGTGGGAGAGGATATTTTGGGCGACCAGCGGACTCTCTTTATCATCACCAAAGCCTGCGATACGAGGACGGAACGGACTGCGGCCAGAGAATCGCAGCGAGCCAAGAGGAAACGAGCGCGGGCCTTCGATGACGAGGCGGAAGAGCGAGCGAGAACAATAATGGGGAACAGCTCGTCGAAAAGCAAAGGCAATGACACCTTCAAACAGTACCCGTCGTTCAGCCGGACGGACACCCAGGGGTCGACGCGGTCGGTGCGGTCGATGCGCTCGCGGCTGTCGGTGAGCAGCGACCACGGGTCGTTCAAGTCGGCGCTCGACGGCGCGGAGCCGCCGCAGGAGGACGGGTACCCGTTCCCGGCAGTGGCGGGCGCGGAGCTGCCGCGGTCGATGCAGCAGGTGACGCCCCGGGACCCGATTCTCATCCGGCGCGACGCCGAGGGCAACATTGTGCCGAGCCCGACGCCGACGCCGACGCGCGGCACGTTCGACGTCGACGAGCCGAGCCGCGTGCGGCGCGACGAGGCGCCGGGCAGCGTCGACAGCGCTGCGCCGGGCTCGCTGTCGACGGGCGGCTTTCTCACGCCGCCGAACCCGGCAACGCCGCTCGCGGCGAGCCTCGCGACAAGCCCGGGGCGGAGCTCCGTCGCGAGCGCGGCGTCCATCAGCGTTGACGAGATCATCCAGCGGCTGCTCGACGCGGGGTACTCGGGCAAAACGACGCGCAGCGTGTGCCTCAAGAACAGCGAGATCGCGGCAATCTGCCAGATGGCGCGGGAGATATTCCTGTCGCAGCCGACGCTGCTCGAGCTGTCGCCGCCGGTCAAGATTGTCGGCGACGTACACGGCCAGTACGGCGACCTGCTGCGGCTGTTTGACATGTGCGGCTTCCCGCCGGCGGCCAACTACCTGTTTCTCGGGGACTACGTTGACCGCGGCAAGCAGTCGCTCGAGACGATTCTGCTGCTGCTGTGCTACAAAATCAAGTACCCGGAGAACTTTTTCCTGCTGCGCGGCAACCACGAGTGCGCCAACGTGACGCGGGTGTACGGGTTCTACGACGAGTGCAAGCGGCGGTGCAACATCAAGACATGGAAGATATTCATTGACACGTTCAACGCGCTGCCGATCACGGCCGTGGTGGCGCACAAGATCTTTTGTGTCCACGGCGGGCTTTCGCCGTCGCTCAACAGCATGAACGAGATCCGCAACATTGAGCGCCCTACGGACGTGCCGGACTACGGGCTGCTAAACGATCTGCTGTGGTCCGATCCGGCGGACACGCAGAACGAGTGGGAGGACAATGAGCGCGGCGTGAGCTACTGTTTTTCCAAGGTGGCCATCAACCGCTTCCTGTCCAAGTTTGGGTTTGATCTCGTGTGTCGTGCGCACATGGTGGTCGAGGACGGCTACGAGTTTTTCAACGAGCGGTCTCTGGTCACCGTGTTCAGCGCGCCCAACTACTGTGGCGAGTTTGACAATTGGGGCGCAGTGATGAGTGTTAGCGAGGAGCTGCTGTGTAGTTTTGAGCTGCTCAAGCCGCTCGACAGCCTGGCGCTCAAGCAGGAGATGCGCAAGGGCAAGCAGGCGCGCAAGAACGCGCTGCTCATGGGCGCCAGCCCGGCCGCGACCCCTTCAGTGTCTACTCCAGCCGCCGCGCCCCCTCCAACGCCCACCACCATCACCAACGCCACCCAGTCGTCCACCACCACTCAATCGTCAACAGCGAATTCTTCCTAACCACAACAAACCACTTTATCCTAAGCACGACCATTGCAATCCAACACTTTTTCCTAACCACGACCATTGCAATCCAACACTTTTTCCTAACCACAACCATTGCAATCCAACACTTTTTCCTAACCACGACCATTGCAAACCACTACCTTACGTTGCTGCAACCACTACCTAACGTTAACCGTCAACATTGCAACCACTACCTAACGTTAACCGTCAACATTCAGCATTGGCCAATGAATCAGCATATTGGCATGTTTATAATACCCCCTCCTAGTTGGCCTCCTGGGTGCCTTAGTTGGCCTCCTGATTGTAAAGCACCTGGCACACCTCGCTCAACGGCAGGTCCCACACACCGTCGGAGTGACTAAACAGGTACCTCCCGGCCTCCCCCCGCGACACTACCTTAGCATTAGAGTCTGTAATCGTTTCCAATGAATCCAGAGGTCGCGTCAGCACCTCGACGTTATAACTCGCCAACGCAACGTATATATAGCACACCCCGACAATGAGAAAACTCGGCAGCACCACGCTCCACCACCGCGACGGATAGTAGTATATCTGCACCTCCTCGAGCCACCGCTTGGGCACAAACGCCCACATCAGGTACACCGCGGCGAGGACAATACTCCCCACGTACAGCGCAAACCCAAAGTACTCCGTCTGCGGCGGCACCGCGCTCCCGCCCACTGTCACGTCGCTTTTCTTCGCCAGCTCATCCGCCGTAGGCGACGGCGCTTCCTTCACTCCTGTGCGCCTTCTCATGTCCTCTCGATCTCGGTGTGTCGTTCCCAACGACCTTTTGGAACGCGCCTTTGGTGTGCTCGGGGGGCCAGCCCCCCAAACCCCCCGTGGCTGGGGGGAGACCCCCCAGACCCCCCCTGTTCTTACAGGACATGTGTCTGGACCCGATTGGAGGTATATTTGGAGCGCCAATGGCTGTTTACGCCCTATTGTAGCTGCCAATGCAAGCAAAGGCGAATTAACACTATTTAACCCAATAATGCGGATGCCCAACCTCCTTGGCTAATCCCCTGTCGATAACCCTCCAATACCGCTAGTTTGGGGCACTAAATAATTATCGCAGCAATTACGATCCATATCGCCTTATCCATGCAGCAAACCCTTGTAGTGCCCTGGAACAGGGGTAGAACAGTACCGTGGTACGGTATTCAATTGAACACATTGGTTGTTAGTGTTACCATCAATTGGTAGTATATCATGTAGACAAGTAGAATTGAGCTTCAAGATTTCCTCGCCTTCTGGATTGAGCACATCTCGAATGTAACGTTCTGATTCCTTCGGTAATCTTGGGCAAAACAATTAGAGCTGATGCACCCAGCTCACCACGGAGGGCTGTACGAAAAAAATTCTGGATAGTGGTTGGCGTTACGTATAGCTTTTCGAACTGAGAGAGAAGAAATTCAGCGTCTTCTTCAATGCGATTGGATAATACCCTGGTCTAAGGGCTGAAATCGACTGGTAGAATTTGGCGGCAGCAAAAGCGAACTGTGATTCGTGCCTTATCTTCTTTCCGGGACTCAAACATCTGGGACAAGCTTCCCAAAGAGGCCAGAGTCATCGCTGTTGCATACGTCTCGAGGATCGTATTTGTCAACGGCCAACGAGCTTATGCCATGGCTTCTTCAGCGTTTGTTGGAACGCTTCCAGCCTCCATGCTCTCTCAAAATGTCACCTGTGATGATATCACCCTCTGCGTGTTGTACCCATAAGCTCTCCCCCGGTCAGCGTTGATCGTACTGAAATGCTCAAGAATAGGGGTGCAAAAGGGTGTATGGATCTCAGCGGCATGGCAGTGATAGCAATCTGTAGCACAGTAAAGGGGTACTGATAACAATGAAGCGAACTACCGTGGAATGTAATGAAACCATTGAGGCAATAAAGATAACGAGGGCGATAGAGCCAACAAAGGTGACGAGCTCCACAAGAATGCAAAAATGTGGTCACCAACGTTGATTACGGAACTGTTTTGGAACAGCGGTGGACACGATTCAGAGCAGTACCGTGGTACAGCGAACAAATGGCATTGGACTAGTTACAGCACAGATACATAGAGCCTACACACGGGGGTCTGGGGGCTGGCCCCCAGCCACGGGGGGTTTGGGGGGCAGCGCCCCCC
>JAKTQJ010000092.1:0-48193 GCA_030558835.1 Blastobotrys illinoisensis | reverse complement strand
TAACACCAGATCAGCCGATAAGATGACACTATTCCGCAGAATACTGGGGAAAAAACCTGCACCAGCCACCCGAACATGGGAGTCCATCTAATGAGAGAGTTGCCATCAGACCTTTCTCAGTGTTGAGTAAGGTGTGAAGATTGGTATCTGGCAAGGAGCTGAAGTGCTTGGTGCGATGTTCCTCGTAATCATCGCACTGCAACAGGATATGTTCGACCGTTTCAAGTTCTCCGCAGGCGCATTCCCAACTGCGCGTGCCATTATTGATTTTATGATCTCTATTCGCGACATGATTCGATTTCCAATTACTGGATGTTTGCTGCCTTCAATTGCAATCACAAATATGAATCTTAACACCTTTCTTGGTACATAGCTTTATTCCATAGAGCAGCTGATATAGCCTGTACCATGTGTCTTACGATTAGAGTAGCTAGTTTAAAGATAGGCACTACAGTACCAAGTAGTACAACCCCATGCTGGCTCTATCATTTCGGAAATTCAACCCTAGCTCAATTCTCAACCGTACATAGAGCACTTCAGCGGTACCGGTAATATGTCCTCATTTCCTCACTACGGTACATGGACAATGGTAGTACAGTACCTGTATAATTAAATCCCAAGCCGTTTTTGACCAGGTTTCGCCCAATGATCAACAACTAAGAAAGGTACCGTAACGTGTAGTAATAATTACCCGTACATTAAAGTAATATACCAGTAAATAAATAGATACTCATTATTCCTAACAAATATGACCTCGATTAACCTCGATTAAAAGTTTTGTTGGGTCAAGTCATCATCACCGCCAGGGTTAAAGTCATCAGTATGATTCGCGTTATCGAAGTCAGCGAACTCCGAAGCAAATGAGTGCATGTCAATGTCGCCATTATGCTCATCATCAAGCGTGACGCCATTATTGTCGCTATCCAAACCGCCATGCATTATCAATCCGCCTTGAGCATCCAAGTCGTTATTTGGCTTCTGGTGGCCGAGAACACTATCAACAGGTCCTGATCCATTGAACACATTAGGTTGGTTGAAATCGGAATTAACCTTTGGTTCATCTGCCGGTTGATGTACATCCTGAGAGGCTTTTTTCATAGATGCGGCACGAAGCTGCTCTAGTTGATGTGCAGCTTGCGGCACCAATTCGGCAACTTTATCATGGAGCGCTTTCTCAAGAACGTTTGCATCATCATACACCAACGAATGTTCCTCATTGTAGGTCCTTGCATTATCAAACATCAACTTGAAGTCGGCCAAAAACTCACCAAGCTTTTGGTAAGTGTTGTTGTTAATTCTCTTCAAAATTTGTTCGCAGGCAATCGGATTTTGGATCAACAGATAATAATCAGGATATATCCGTTTCGCTGGGAGCTCCAAGAACAAATCGATCCGCGATCTGCCAGTTTCTTCGTCCATGACATTCAACACGTGGTCGTATAGGATTTGAAGCTTGTTGGTGAGCTCCTGCCGTTGCTCCGGAGCAAGGGTCTCCTTAATCTTCGGAGGCCTACCCTTCGCCTTTTTCCTAGGAGGAATCTGTTGAAGGGTAACATCATCAACAAGAGATGTGTCTATGTCGGTACGAGGTTTCCTACCCCGCTTCCTCTTGTTAATTGGAAGGGGCGATTCAGGTGTTGCGACTGGAGAATTATCCGACATTGCTCCTGGAGAGTCACCGAAACCTCGCTTGAGCTTTTTGGCTCGCCTCTTCTCCACACGAGCTCTTTTGCGCGCAATTGCTTCTTCTAATGTGTCCTCATCATTATCAACAGCTTCCAACCACTGCTCTTCAGTGAGGCCATCATCATAATGCGTCACCTTCCTCTCACGGGCCCCACGACCATAGTGCTCAATAGGCTCTGGCTTCAGGTGCTCAACAATATCTTGCTTATACACCTCTGGAAGCTCCTCTTCTGTCAACAACCGCCTTCCTCGGTATTGATCCTCCTGAATTCTCTTGATGTCAAGTGCTCTAAAGATCTCCCGCTCACCATCATTTCGAGCCAGGATCTCGTTCAATTCCTCATCGTCAAGATCGTCATCGTCGTCATCCTTCTGCGACCGTTTAGCCTCCTCTGCTTCGAGAAGCGATCTCAAAAATGCTTCCTGTTCCTCAGATGTACTCTTGTTATCGAATTTACCTGCCTGAATAACCTTTCCATCAATTTCAAGCTTTTGGTGAGCGCGCTCCAAGATGTTCTCTTCTACCGAGGTCTCAGTAATCAATCGAAGAATTCGAACTTCCTTAGTTTGACCAATTCGATGGGCTCGATCTTGAGCCTGCAAATCTTGATGCGGATTCCAATCTGTATCGTAAATAATCACGGTATCAGCGGACTGCAAGTTAAGGCCCAAGCCACCTGCACGGGTGGAGAGCAAAAATGCAAAATAGGGCGAGTTCTCAGCGTTGTACAGCTTAAGCAACTGTGATCGATCCTCGGCCTTCGTCCCACCATCAAGTCGTAGGTATCGCATACCTCTGAGACGCAGGAAGTCTTCCATAATATCCATAATCTGAGTCATTTGGAAGAAAAGAAGAACTCGATGACCGGTTGCTTTGAATTTTGGCAAGATGCGATCCAAAAGTTCAAACTTTCCGGCAACACGCCACAAATCATCATTCGTCGTTCTAGACGGATTCACCAAATTTTCCACTTCCTCAAATACAAACGGGTGATTGCAGATCTTTCGCAATTGCATGATTTGGTTATTCAGACCCTTCAAACCAGTAGTAGTAGCACCTTGAGCACCCTCGCCAAGGAAGATAACCTTGTGCTTAACCATCTGCTGATATAGCTTAGACTGAAGAGAAGACATTTTGCACTTGATGACCTTTTCAACTTTGTCTGGCAAGTCCTTCTCGACATCCTTTTTCAATCTTCGGAGCAAGAATGGCCGTAGAACTTTATGCAGACGTCGAATAATCAGCAGAGTCTCTTCTTCGCTCAAGTCCATTTTATCCTGAGAGCCAGTGTTAGCAAAGGGGGTATTAAACCACTCGTCAAACGACTTCACGGAATTGAAAATCTTAGGAAGCACAAAATTGAGCAGAGCCCATAACTCAGGTAGGTTATTCTGAAGAGGAGTACCCGTCAAAATCAGCCGATACTTGCTGGTATAGAACTGCGTGAGGGTAGAGGACAGTTTAGACTGTGCATTCTTCATCCTATGGCCCTCATCAATGATCATGTGAATCCACCTTATTCTGCTCAGAATCGCCTTATCTTTGATGATATATTCATAGGTGGTGAGGAGAACTTGGAAATCACCAGCCTTAATAGCGTTTTGCTGAGCTTTTCGAGCCATCGGAGGGCCCTTGTACACAATTTTCTTCACTGAAGGCGCCCATTTCTCAAACTCCAACGTCCAGTTCGTTAGTGTCGACAGTGGAACAATAACCAAATACGGACCTGGGTGCTTCTTAGTTTCAATCAGGTAAGTGATTAGAGAAATGGTCTGAATGGTCTTACCGAGACCCATCTCATCAGCAAGAATACCGTTAAGGTTATTATTGTAGAGAGAAACCATCCACTGCAGGCCCTTAATCTGGTATTCCTTTAGAGTGCCACCAACGAGAATATTTGGCTGCTTCGTCACATCTTCCTTGATACGATGAGCAACGGCATAGTAGTCAATGTTCTCGTCTGCATCCTCTTCGCCATTTTCGCCGCCGCCAAACTCATCAGCTCGGATACCTTTAGTCTCACGCTGCTGACTCTTGACTGCTTCAGCCAGTGACTTCAAGAACTGGTTGGTTTGCTTAAGCAAATGGGTGATACGAGTATCCTTAGTTTGGTCAAGCAGTTTGATGTAAGCCTCTTCATCGTTGGCCTTCAACGCTTGCAATCGTTGCTTGGCAGTCCTTTCCATTCGCTTCTGCTCTTCCTTTTCGGTCAAAGTGTGGTAACTGGCGACTGCCTTACCCAATCGAATACCCTTCTGGCGATGTTGCCGATTTCCAGCGATAACCGTTTCACAGTGAGCGCGAAGCTTATTAAGATACTCGGTGCGCATTTCGTTCTCACGTTGGATGCGCTGGTGACGCTGGTCCTGATCAAACCTTTCCGTGAGTACCGCATCTTGCATATCTGGTCGCCGCATACGCAAAAACTGCACTCTGTTCATCTCGTCAACACCTGACTTGTTGAAGTGGTACACAGTGGACAGCAAATGACCTCGTAGCGCCTTTTCAACATTGACTAAACGAAGAGCTTTGAGTTCAATTAACTGTGACAATAGCTCCTCGTCATCCTCAGCGACCTCAGCGCTATTCTTATCCAGTATCGTAAGTTCGTTGATTCGGTTGTTCATGCTCGACACAATACTCTTCTCTCGATTGAGTTTCATCTCTTGAACGTCCAATCCCACTGGCATAATGGCAGGAACAAACAACTGCTGCTGCCGCTGACTCAGAGTCTCAAACGGTACCGAAGAGGCCAGATACGAATATGGATCTACAAATCCCTCAACACCAAGGATCTGCTTGACGCTCTTCGCCATAGGAGCTACTAGGCGCTGCTGTGGAGAAGCGTTTTCCGAAGCTGGCACCCCTGGGCCAGCGATAGGAGTAGAAGCATTATTGCTTCCCATTGCCGGAGAGCTTACTCCCTGCCCTGGTTGGGGTATAGGAGTCTGCTGCCCCTGTGGCCGCGGAGTCTGTTGCTGAGACTTTGAGAACAATGCAGATTGCACCTGTGGTGGAATGGCAACATTTTTAGAAAGCGCTTTGAATGCAATCATTTGGTTTCGCAGCATAGCCATTTGCTCGCTGTTAAAAGGCGAGTTAGGACCCAGCGGAGGCATATTTTGAGGCCTGTTAGGCCCTGCAGAAGTCTGAGGCGAAGCTGGTGATGGCACGTTCATTGGGGAAGTGGTACTGGTAGCACTGTTCATCTGACGGAATTGGTTCTGCCCTTGGAACGTTTGAACTCCTCCACTCCCTCCACCATTTGTGAATTGCGATTGCTGGGCGTTCACGCGTTGTTGCATAAATGGCGATTGAGAGCTCTGTCGCTGTGGTATCGGCTGCTGCTGCTGCTGCTGCTGCTGCTGAGATTGCTGTTGTTGATGCTGCTGCTGGCTCCGTTGTATCCGTTGATTCTGTGACAGCTGTCGCAGGATCCGTTGAATCTCAATGAATTCTTGGTTCCTCATTGCTTCTTCGCCTAGTTCACTCTTCAACGTTTGCCACCGCTACAAGTTACGTTAGCTCGCCTCTTTAAATCTTGGTGATCACACTTACCTGATACATGCGCGAAAGTTCTTCTCTCGTCTGGGGCATCGACACGGTCGGTCCCACATTGCCCTCATCATGAGAGGCTACTTGCGGAGAAGGGGTACCACCCCCCGCCATTCCAAACATCTGCTGCTGCTGCTGGGGCTGTTGCTGCTGCTGCTGTTGGGGCTGGAGGGTGAAGTTCTGCTGCCCAAACGCAAACCCACTATTGCTATTATTCATCACAATAGTCTGAACAAATCACACTAGACGCAATGCCCAAAAGGTCTTCGAAACGCGCGTCAATAAATAATCCACCCGAGATTGGTTTCGTCGTCGCTTCTACTTCCAACTCAAATGTCAGCCAATACTCAAAAAAAAACGCCGGAAGCACACGCGTCGTTGGCTCCAACCCTAACCAAACCGCGTCCGTACTTGTTCCACTAACTTACGTTATCAAAATCCGGCCCAGTGCTGTCTTCCTGCCAAAAAAACAGTCGTTGAGGTGCTTAGAATCCAAATTCTTCCACTAAAAAAAGAGTGTGCAAGAAATGGAGGCGGCAAAAAATGAATCCTCGCTCACGACAATAAAAAAATTATTCCACCTTTACTATACAGCAATGGAATAATAATTTTTTCGTCTCGCAAAGGGACACTCAAGCTATCACGGTGAAAATCCTCTCCAATGTGATCCTGTGCGTGTGTGGGCGTGTTAATATGTGGGCAACCACTATGGCTTTATGGCGGTAATGTCTGAAAAAAGGAGGTCCTCTTTTTTCCCTCGTTGCCCTTGGGAAAAAACAAGGAAACCCCCTCCTTTTTCCTCCTCACCGGACCCGGGCCGCCGACTGGGCAGCTACTGATCGCTTGCGCAAGCTATCAGAACACTCCATCAGCGGTTGGGAGTATCACTACTTATATAAGCGATTACCTAAGCGGACGAAATCTGTCCGCCGCAGATTATGCGGCGCACAGCCATGGCCGGGGTAAAATCACTGTTCAGTCTAGAGTTAGGGCATGGCGGTTGGGGATGAAGCGAGAAATTAATGGCTATTTCGTTGCCGTAACGTTCGAGGGGTATGCTACCAAGAGTGGAATGTGTGCCTGCAAAAATTCTGCCGCAGGAAAAAAGAGCGGGCGGTTTTCGAAGGGTAGGAGTGCGAAGGGAGGGCAATAGTACTCCCGTCTGTATAACGATAAAAAATTGCTGAAAGGTCAGCCCTTACAGGGGGAGTGGAAAGGAAGAGTAAGAAATAAAAATGGGGGGAAGGTTAATGACGGAAAGACCAAAGAATAAATATTAAATTTTTAGGGGGAGTTCAAAGGGAGAGGGGGGTGGAGGCAAGCGTCACAGAAAGAAAGGAACCCGTCATGTCAGATGAACGGCATCTTCGCTTTCCCTTTCTGTGCGTTTTCCTGTTACCGGATACCGGCTAGCCTTCAGCCTTGTGGTAGTCACTTTTTTTTCCTCTAATGTCATGATATAAATTTGTAAATGTGAGGTCCAGAAGGACAAAGTAGTAGCAGACCAGACCTCCCCCCCTCTTCTCTCGGCCTAGCCAAAGTGTGGTTCAATCATCGCCCAAACATTTCCAGCACCCGCATTGCGCAGATAAAAGATACATACACCGTTTTATATAGCCTGGAATGGAAAAGAACGGAAGCGTACCTTGCTCACACTCGTTCATTTCAGCCGTTCTCCCAAAGTGAAACCACGGATATGTACTGTGGGTGATCCGGATGCCAAGGGATATATAAACTGCAGGCAGGCTACGTCGGAAAAAATGGGCTTTTCCAAAAGCTCATTGACAGAACTTTGTCAGCCTAGTGACCCTTTTCCCTGTAGAGAAAATTGGGCCCAACACAGTTGACCAGAACCGGTATGGAGAGCACTGCGCCATTTGTACTTTTCGATATGCAACTCCTTCATGTGTTGGGATCAACGGTATGCCATACGTAATGACCGCATCTCGTAACTGCTGTGCATTTTTTTGTAACGCCGATGCCTGGCGCTAATGGCACCAGTCATTATATGTTTATTTGACCTGTGGTTTTTCGTTGCGCAAATTGGCCTTGAGAAAATTGCTAGCCTCTGTATACACCAACGAGATCTCTTTTCGGCCGCGGATATAACCGCATGCATACACATGATGCACTACAAGTAACGCAGTCTCGCCAAACAATCCGTTTGATCCATGTCATCAAAAATTTCCGATGTACTACCTTCGTACTTGGATGTCGGGCGGCGTGTAGAGAAATAGAGAGTCTTGTCTTGGTGCTATAGAAAGGGTGGGATTATGGTATGGACAGATGGTCACTGCCAGAACCCGACAAAACAGGTGCTCTTTCCTTCTCTCTGATGAATTGTAGTCATGGGGTGTTCTTACCTAGTATTAGAAGTGCTTGCAATGATAGAATGTGCAGTGCAGTGCAAATGATGGCGTCATCAACTGTGGCTACCCACACAATCCATCAATTGACAGAAATGTTCCTGTTAGAGGGACCTCAGAGCTTGGTTTTAGTACTCTAGTTCATCGAGGAGTAATTTAACACAGAGACCAGCAAGCTTTGTATTGCGGTACCTTTAGAATTCATCTCCAAATATGGTACCGGACCTATGCTTGCAGAGATAGTGATTTGAGATCATAGGACTGAAAAAATCACAATTTGTAGATAAACCAGACCTATTTCTTCGGTAGGTACCATTCTTATTGTCACAGTTCTACAGCGCCGCATTTGATGCGGCGCCGCTTAGAGTTTCTTCATGCGGGCCGCGCAGCCTGTACGGCATATCGCCGTTCCAGGCTAAAACTCCGACGACAGCTTGAAAACTCAATCCTTATCTTGATCGACCGCTTTTTGAGCAGATAAAATTCTCCTAGAATACTGACCGAGAGTCTCGAGGGCATCTTCGGAGGTAAGTTCATCTACTCCGTCTGTGATTTTTCCAAGGGTGGGATTAACACTTACAAGAGTTCGCAGTTTTGTCGCCGCCGATGAAGATTGAGAAAACCAATAACAATCATGTACCCTGACGAAACGGAACGCGATACTCGAAGAGGTAGAGCGGGTCGAAAGTATTCGGGAGACTCCTCCAAGTCTGGGGACAAGCCTTACCACATCCATCATTTTGTAGAAGAGGCTTCCTTAGAAGTGTTTTCTGGGCCGGCCTCAGAGTCAATCCCCTCGTCTTATTCATCTCTGCACCATAGGCGGTACTCGTCGAGATCGAGGTCTCGAGCTGATACCTCTCGACGGCTTTCTGTGGCAGATGACGAGCATTTAGGCGGATCTATCGACGATTTGCAACAGCAGCTGTCAACCTCTGTAACCAGCTCGCATTTCAAAAGGCCAAGGGCAGATTCGCGGTCTTCATTCAAGTTTTTCAGCCAAGATGAGGTTGAGCAAGCCGAGGGTGCTAGCACTAGCAGCGATATTGACCCAGTAGAGTATGAAGTCTTCCTCAGAGAATCAGAAAGCGGCAACTTAGAAGACGAAGAGAATGGCCAGGCGATATATCCGTCGATATTACCAGGTCATCGTGGACGCTATAGCTTTGACGAAAGCAACCGAGTTTCAATTGATGCAGCTCCGAGGGTACACCCGGATATTGATGATACCGAGCACTACTATTCCACTGAGGAGCCGGTGCAACACACGGACGTGCACCCTCACTACAGACGGAGGAGGCGGTCTTCGAATTTCTACGACGATGCTACGGCAGCAGATGAGCCTCTATTGGCAGATGAAATGTCGAATTTTGACCTTCTAGACGTATCAAAGCAAGCCTTTACGTACCCCTCAAAGAGGTGTCAACAGCGATTCTACGTCTCTGAAGAAGATCTGGTAATTTTCTTTGCTGGGTACAAGACGTCAAAAATAAGATCGATGCTCTACGTTCTTTTGTGTGTTTGCACACTAGGGATAGCCTATCTAATTCTTCATTGGTTCCCGCGATGGCGAGTGAGCTGCGTTGGAGTGCCTTGTCCGTTTGGTGAGTGCGAATGGCTTGTAATAGAGAACCAGTGGGGTGAACTGGAGATTGTAGACGTTGACTATGTCCGGTACAATCGACCTCTTTCCACAGTATTCAGGGAATGGAAAGACGAGAAAGCAGATCGACAAGAGGACTCGGCGACCTCGTCAAATATCGGAGGAACTTCGGAAGACGAGCATGAGGACTACTTTGACACTGATCCGATTATGCACACCTTGCGATGGTTTGAGTACCGGTACATCAAGTTCCTGTACAACCCTATTGATGACATTTTCCAGACTAACCAGGATTGGGTTGACCAGGCATGGGAAGTACTAGAACCTCTTCCAGTTGTGCGAAATGGTATCGACTCGGGGCAGCAAGAAGACCGACAACTTGTGTTTGGCAGCAATGACATTGAAATCAGAGAGAAGTCAAACATGCAGCTTCTAATCGAGGAGGCGCTCCATCCATTCTACGTTTTCCAGGTGTTCTCTATAGTCCTATGGTTTATGGACGATTACTATTTTTATGCGAGCTGCATCTTCTTCATCTCGCTCATTTCGGTTGTGAATACGCTTGTTGAGACCAAGCAGACCATCCGGAGGCTCAAAGAGGTTTCTAAAATTGATTGTGAAGTCCATGTTATGAGGAATGGCTTTTGGAATACGGTTTCGTCCACTGAACTTGTCCCTGGTGATGTTTTTGAGGTTTCTGATGCAGCCGTCTCAGTGCTTCCATGTGATGCTATCCTGCTTACTGGCGACTGCATTGTTAACGAGAGCATGCTTACTGGTGAGTCTGTTCCGGTCACTAAGTTCCCAGCCACTGATGAGACGTTTACCAAGCTTGCCAGCCGTTCGGACAATTCCAATGTTGCTCCGGAAGTTGCGAGGCACTTTTTGTACAGTGGCACTAAGATAATTCGAGTGCGGAGACCGACCAGGGAGGACATTAATGGTGAGGAGGAGGATATTGACGAAGATGAGGCATATGATGTAGCTCTTGCAGTCGTGGTTCGGACCGGGTTTTCGACAACAAAGGGTGCGCTAGTGCGGTCAATGATGTTTCCTAAACCAAGCGGGTTCAAATTCTACCAGGACTCTTTCAAGTACATTGGTGTTATGGGCATGATTGCTGTGTTTGGGTTTATTATTTCGACGATTAACTTCATAAAGCTTGGCATGCCCACCCATCTCATCGTTCTACGAGCACTCGACCTTATCACCATTGTTGTCCCGCCTGCGCTGCCGGCAACGCTTTCAATTGGCACGAACATATCCCTGTCCCGGTTGAAGGGCAAGCAAATCTTTTGTATCAGCCCCAATCGCGTCAACGTTGGTGGTAAGCTTGACGTTATCTGCTTTGACAAGACAGGAACGCTCACAGAGGATGGACTTGATGTGCTGGGCGTTCGAATCGTGGAGAAAGAACATTGTCAATTCGGTGGGCTCATTAGTGAGCTTTCTGAAGGGTGTTTGAATGAGATTGAGCCAGCTCTTGCGACGTGCCATTCCCTCCGGCAAGTTGATGATGAGCTTATTGGCGATCCATTGGACTTTAAGATGTTCGAGTTCACAAAATGGCGCTTTGAGGAAGAGCACGGTGGTATGCGACGGGGCATTGTGCGTTGCTCATACTCGGAAGATAGTCGTGAGCTGGAACTTGAGACTATGAAAAGTTTTGAGTTTGTTTCGCAGCTTCGGCGGATGAGCGTGCTTGTTCGGGACAGGAGCGACGCATCTAACGTTCGGGTCTATGTCAAAGGCGCTCCAGAAGTCATGAAGGATATTTGCTTGCCTGAGACTGTTCCCAGTGACTACTACGACCAGTTGCATTACTATACCCATCGTGGATACCGAGTGATTGCTTGTGCAGCCAAAGTTTACGAGTCTACATCTGCTGATGAAGTCGAAGGATTCTCGCGAGCAGAAGTGGAGAGTGACCTTAAGCTCGTTGGATTCATCATCTTTGAGAACAAGCTCAAGGAGAACACAGCAGCTACCATTAGAGAGCTCCGCAACGCCAAGATTCGAACCGTTATGTGCACTGGTGACAATGTGCTGACTGCAATTAGTGTTGGACGGGAGTGCCACATTGTCAATTACGATGAGCCGGTGTATGTGCCGTATCTAATCGACAGGGATGGTAGTCATGGTGACGAGGAACCTGTGTTACAATGGGAGAATATTGAATCGCCGGAGAAGAAGCTGGATCCAAGGGTGCTTGTTCCGATGGACCGCAACGAAGCGAGCGACTACGTTCTTGCTGTGACTGGAGAGGCATTTAGCTACATGCTGAGGTACGGAACGACCACGCAGTTGGAACAGATGCTAACTAGAGGGGCGATATTTGCGCGCATGTCCCCCGACGAGAAGCATGAGCTGGTAGAAAAGCTACAGGAGATTAACTACACTACTGGCTTTTGTGGTGATGGAGCCAATGATTGCGGAGCACTCAAAGCAGCCGATGTGGGTATTTCGCTCTCTGAGGCCGAGGCCAGTGTGGCAGCGCCGTTCACGTCACGAGTCTTTGAGATTTCGTGTGTCCTGGATGTTATTAGAGAGGGCCGGTGCGCATTGGCGACCAGCTTCTCGTGCTTCAAGTACATGTCGATGTACTCTGCGATTCAGTTTTGCAGTGTTTCGATTTTGTATTCGTTGGGATCTAACCTGGGCGACTTTCAGTTCCTCTGGATTGACCTGTTTCTTATTCTGCCCATTGCTATCTTTATGGCGTGGTCCAAGCCGTATGAGAAGCTTTCCAAGAAGCGGCCAACTGCGAACCTTGTGTCCCGGAAGGTACTACTGCCGCTCATTTCCGAGATTGTGCTGTTTTCGCTGTTCCAATTCTTTATTTGGGGGCTTGTGAGGGAGCAGCCATGGTACTCCCCGCCGGTGCTTGGGGGTGAGGACGATGAGTTGGAGTCGTCGGACAACAGTGCGCTGTTTATCTTTTCGTGCTTCCAGTACATTTTCATTGCGGTCATTTTGTCGGTGGGTCCGCCATACCGGCAGCCGCTGTATGAGAACGTCCCGTTCCTTGCGACGATTGCTTTCACGGCCGGGTTCACGCTAGCGATTCTCTTCTTGGTTCCTGCCGAATCTGGGTTTGGCCGGTACATACAAGTGTCGTACATGTCGATGGACTTTAAGTTCATTTTAGTGGCTGTGACGCTGGTCAACTTTGTGACGTCGTACTTTGGCGAGCTGTACATGTTCCCGCAGCTCATGGAAGCATTTGTTGCGCTCAAGCGAGCTGTCGGGCTGGGCAAGAAGCACAGTCGAAAGAGGTACAAGAACCTTCTCAACCAGGACCTATCCGTATAGTTGTGATAGCATTGTAAGAATATGAATTGACGAAATTGACAATACCATGAAATGAATATCGGAGGTGATACCCCAGTGATAGATCAGATAGCGTGGAGATACCGTAGAGATATCGATGAATGCAAGATGTATTAACATAACATATATATAATCATTAGTGGTGACCCTCGTCGCTGTGCGGGCCATGACCGTCCCATGGGTGTCTCCAGCCTAGCAAAACTGGGCCCTCCTATCCGCCGTTAGCACTGCCCTATCCAAATCGTCGCGACCATCATACCTCTCGGACTCTATAGAAAATCCAAAACCACATGGCACCGCCGAGAAGCTTAGCGGTCCATCGCTGGCCGAATGGGATCTTCGGGAATGGCACGGCCCCTGGGCCGGCGCTGTACTTTCCATGGCCTGCCATTATGTCTGTTCTATCCTCAGTTCTGTCCGAAGTGGAGGGTTGAAAAAGCCTTGGGCGCCGGACCAATCACAGGCGCGATTATTGGGGGGATCCATTACATAAGCACCCACCACGACATTAGTCAGTGAAAAGTTAACGTAACACCGTAACCGCGCCGCACCGCAGTTAAGCTCCCACCCTTCGCAGCAACAAAATTTCACCCATTTGTTTGGACACGAGCCAGCTAGAGAGGATGGAGAACACGCTAAGCACCAAGCCGGAGACGCGCCCAGAGGAGATTGACAAGATCCTCAACTCGCTGGAGCGGTACGACACGGAAAACCTCAAGGTCTTTGAAGACTATGTCCAGCAGCAGGCGAACAACCAGGAGATTGACGTTTGGGCCAACCTGGCGCTGCTCAAGCTGTACCAGATCAACAGCCTGTCGAGCACCAGCCAAGCGCGGCAGCCAATCATGAAGGAGGAGATTGTGACGATCATTCTGGTCAAGGGCCTGGTGCGGTTCTGGGCGGCCGACTTTACATCTGCGCTCCAGCTGCTGCCGCCATACGTGACGTCGACGCCGGACCCAGCTCCCGAGTCGCTGCCGGACCAGTGCCAGAAGCTGCTGCATTTGTACTCGCTGCTTGACGGCGCCAAGTACTCTGAGTTCTGGAACACGTTCAAGAAGGACGAGTACAGCGATTTGGCGGCGGACGTGAGCGGCTTTGAGGACGACCTGCGGGTGTCGATTGCCAAGACGGTGTACATTTCGCACAAGCGGATCAATGTGTCTGTGTTCCAGGAGTGGTCAAACCTTTCGCAGGCCAAGTTTGAGGACTGGGTGAAGAGCACTCTGGGGTGGACTATTGAGGGCGACTCGGTGGTCGTTCCGCTGAATAAGGACAATGATGCCAAGCCGGTTATCACCACGGAGACTGTGCGGTTCGACCAGTTGGGCAAGATCATCAAGCGTGCCTACGAGCTTTCCATGTAACGCCAGCGTTACCATCATCTATCATGACCGTTATGCGATGCCATGACCGTATTTCATTCTTGATTACTGTTCGTACCATGACTGCCGTAATCAAGTTTCTAATCCATCACAAAATATACTCATCACGCCTTTCATCTACAATTTGAACCATTATCATCGTTTACCTGGTATAATAGACTCATTGGTTATCATAGGCGATTACCGGTACACCATAGATATAAATTATCATAAATATCAAATTCTTAGCAAGCCTTCAACATTAATTTGACCCATCTGTTATTATTGAGTACACATAACACATTCTTGATTATCAATTTGATTGTATAAGTTGATTCTTGATTATCATATTTGATTGTACAAGTTGATTCTTGATTATCATATTTGATTGTACAAGTTGATCCCGTCAAGTTGACAGTCCTATCAAGTTGATGATATTAATCTACAATTTGTAGCACCGCGTAATGTAGTTAAATATATTGTGTTGAGGGAATTACCAAAGTGGAGCATGTGTTCCAATAAATATGTCATCTTCGTCACTTCATTAAGAATCCCTCGGACTCTACATATAAAAAAAAACGTCACAAGTGTTACCAAGTTCAATGGTTCGTCATTGGCTCAATGATTGGCAGCGATCGATGACGACTTGTTCATCCTCTCCTGCCGGTCGGCCATCATAAACTGGTCAAATAACGAGCCCGAAGATGCAGAAACCTCCGGGGTAGACTGCTTGACGCCAAAAGACGGCTTGGGCAGCGCAGACGGCGCCGGAGAAGACGAAAAAGAACTCCCGGCAAACCCTTTGCCCGCCGGAGTCGAAACAGCCCGCTTGTTATTGCCGTTATTATTGTTCTTCTTCCGCGGCGTGGAATTCGCAGAGTTGCCAGAGATGGACTCGCCGCTGTTACCAGCCCCATACAGATCCGGATACAGAATCTTCTTGAGCTCGATATCCGGGTCCTCCTCCCCAGGCGGGTTCCGTTTAGGCGTACCCGGAGGACTCTTCTTCTGGCCGCCTTTCTTGGGCTTTGGCTTGACCGCCGAGCCCTCGGATCGCGGCTTGTTGGCCTTGTTAGCCTGCTGCGGCTGGCTCTGCGGCTGAGCCTTGGATTCGCTCTTGGGCCGGGCCTGCGGCTTCTTGCTGGGCTTCTTGGAGCCTGCCGCCGTCACATTGATAGCCTCAAGGGTCGAGGTCGTGCTCTTGGCGGGGTTCTTCTTGCCCGATCGCTTCGCCGGGGCCTTTTGCTGCTGCTGCTTACTCAGCGCAGACTTGACGATCGCCGGGTTCGTGATGATCCCGCCTCCAGACGACCTTCGTTCACCTGGTTCCTCGTTCATAGTAGACTCTCTCTTCGTTCAATAAGACTATAGGATGGCTCGCTTCGCATTTGCTCATTGAATGCGCACCGATTCCGTCATTGACCAAAAGAACAATGTGGAACACGTGAGCTCCCAACGCGCGCGCACGCGCGCGCATCACTCCATCCACCCCGCCGTCCGCGGCTCCGCAGGCGAACCTATAGGGACGCAGCAGATTCTGCATATTGTAGGTACAGTATCTCTCAGCTGATATTGATGAATTGATATCATCTGCTGAGATTCTGTTCTATTTGGTGTACTACTAGTAGGTAGTGGGTTTGATAGGTAAATGCTCAAAGTTGGCCATTACCACCGTCTTGGAATTCCAAATTCCAGTAATGCACTATGACATGTAACCAGAGGTAGTTGTGTCTAACAAATTGGATACATGTGCGTCATATTTACAAAGTAGCGGTGTATGAGTGTACGACGAATGAACAAGAATCACTTAGCATTCTCGGGTCTTACTAGTAGCCCATTACACAGTACATAATACTGCAGTACGTAATACAAGTACAGTAATCCAATATTGGAATTAATAAGTCCACCCAGCTGGTGTATTGCATATCGGTAGCACCGTGGGAACTGAGCGACGTCCGTGAGGCTGACATCACGAAATGTCCCAGTTACAGAACCAGGTACAGTAAAAAGCATTCAAGGTAGATATAAGGAAGAATGGTGCTGCATAATAGTAAATGGGATAAAAAAGCCACCAGGCGGTACTACAAGAAGCATGGCATCGACCCCCGGGCCGAGAAAGAAGAAGAGCCCGAGCCCCAGGAGGAGATCAAATCAAATCTATGGCGCTACCAGGACGCTGAGGACCCCGAGGTCGAAGAACAGCGGTTTACTAATAAAGTAATCAGCGGGAAAGAGACTGGACAAGTAGATGAGGACCTGGAACATACCCTAGCCGAAGCAGGAGTCCGCCAGGTCGCAGACCGCGACGCCAAAGAAGTCAGGTTCTTCCCGGACGCCGAGGTTGACGAAGAGGATGAAAAGAATTGGAAACAAGTAGTCCAGCGGGCTAAGGGCCAAACAATAGACATCAGCCAGTACGAAAAAGCACGGGCTAAAAACAAGCAGGTCCACGACAATCCGGAGGAATTTGACGAGATCCAGGCCGCCATCGACCACAGTAAATTTGTCAACAACGTCAAGCAACGGTTTGGTCGATCTGTCAATGGAGGGCCTGGCCAGGGAGACGAGGAAGATATCGATGATTTTTTGAACAGTCTCGACGACGGGGATGGGGTCGAGGAGGCCAACCCCCAAACCAGACCCTCAAAGCCCCATGCCCTCGACGCCAAAAGCCAGCAATTCCTCGACAGTTTAATAGGGTAACAATGGGAGATTGTATTGTCGTGTCATTACGGTCATAACAAGATACTAACGATTTATACTAAAGAGTCACGTTCTTCTTGCGAGGAAGCATATTGGCGAAAAAACCAATCAGTGGGTTGGACAGAATAATCATCCGCCGCTTCCGTTTCTTCCTTTTAGTAGTAGTCTCAATGGCGGTAGCGGTAGCGTTGGTCGGACTGCCAGGACTTTTATCTTTTCCAGCGTTCATATTGGCTTCAGATATTGCGCTGCCGACCCGCTGAGGCGGGCTTGCCGCTAAAGCACTTGTCTCGCGCTGCATCAGCGCCAGGCTGGATATCATTATCGCCTCAATGAAGCGAATGCGGTTCTGGTTTGTACCAGTCTGGGAATTCACACTGTTCGTCCGCCCAATGTTCTTCACCTTGCCAAACGGTCCTGTGCCCATGGCACCAGTGCTCGAAACACTCTGAATCGAATTGCGCCTCCGCCGGGCCCCCTCGTCATCCCCAGCAGCCACCTGGGCCCGCCGCAGGGACCGCGTGAACTCGTCGAGGTAAGCAATGGTGCAATCCGCCGCGCGCAATTGCAAATCTTCCAACACCGCCAGCTTCTCTCCCTTGCGCACAAAATACCACCGCTCGGCGCCATGCTTAGCGTCTTTGCGCACCCACCGCCCAATTGTGCAGTCTGTGCTGTGGTCGACTACCCTCAGCGCCTCCCCGGAGCTATTAGCCTCCGGAATCAGGAACCACGCCACCGGTTGAGTGTAAAAAGCGCCGACTAGGTCGTCCCGCGACGAAATCGACGTGCGTGCTCCACCAGCCCGAGTGAGGCGAATTGACGACTCGGGAAGAAGACACGGCGTAGCCGCAGGGACAAAGTACACTCCGACTCGTGAGAACTGGGCTACGGCTCTCTCGTTCGAAGGCGAATCGTAGTAGTTCACAGTGAACAGATCGTTCTCGCCGCCGCTCTCTATTGGTGCCTGGGTGCCATCGTAGAGTACTACGCTGCCAGTATCCTGGTCCAGACTAAATGCATTTTTGATCCGCGAGGGCCTCTTGCCGGAAGACTGTACAACGTTGAACAGCGGCTCTGGGTGCAACGACCTGAGTATCCGCTGGACTTGTAGCGCAAGGTGCTTCTGGTTGAGTGCCCTGGCATACAAGTACCGCTCCGAATACACCGATCCCCTGCGGGCACCTTTTGCTGACATTTAAATGCTAATGTTCAAAAGGGTGGCGCTAGTTCGCCGTCCCCGTATTACTGCGTAATGTATATCTGGCTTCAAATTCAAAGGTGCTGCTCTTTAGGTCTTCTCTTTTCTCTGGCACATGCCATCTGCCGCTCAATTATGCATGAGCATTCCATCGGCAAGGTGCCTATCTATTATACTAACTAAATAATTTCCTGCACAGTATCTGCCAGCTCTGCAAATTATGCCCACTTGCTGTACTCGCCCGTAGGGTCACGACTCACACAGGCGGTCACATATTTTTGAAACCATCACCACCCAGGGGTGAAACTGGTGAGAAAGCGGCTACAGCCGCACTCCAAGGTTTCTCCGATCCTCCTGGCAGCCTAGACGACCCGTCCTAGCCGCTATATCCGTTTACGTATGACTGTTCTTCCGAAAAGCGGCTGTGACGTATATTGTGCTGCGTGCGATTCCGTGTGGAGGTCCCATTAGTACCAGAGGTCGAGTCTAATCATTTTGCTTTAGATTACTACGGTCTCAGGAGCTAATATTTTACCTGCTTTGGGGCGAATATGATTGGATTTTGAATTTTATTTTTTTTCGTATTCGGAAGGGGTTAATAGGGATCGGAATCAATAGGACCCTCTCAGCAGCAATAGGGAATAGATCTGCTTTCAGATGCTTATTTGAAAAATGCGTGTGACAAGTGTTTGACAATCGTCGTTGAACCAAACAAATCCCGTAGTTATTTGTAACTCTATGTCACAGTATGCGTAATCATTTGTAACCCTCAGTAATACAGCACACGTACGTGTATCGTACTTCACGACACTACGACGTACGCGTGCGCCACCTGATGTGCGGCGCATGCGGCTGAATCATCCTCCGATTGTGTAGTACAAAAAATACAGTTCCGTTAGCATTAAATAATCTACACCCATTCCCAATGACTCTATCGAGCTAATCGAATCGAATCAAATACCCCAATATAGTCGTCCCATTGCACTTAGCCCACCAGGACTTGCTGTTGTTGTTGTTGTTGTTGTTGTTGTTGTTGTTGCTGTTGCTTCTTTTCTCGTTTGAGCCGGGCTCGTCTCTGAGCTAGCGTCTCTGATTCGGCCTGGGAGGCTTCAAGAGCAGCCTTCTTCTCTCGTTTCAACCTTGCCCGTCGTTCGGCAAGACTCTCGTCTGCCCCATCATCCACAGCAGCCTTTGGTGCAAACTTGGCTACCTTCTCTAGATCGGCGCGTGACATTCGCGACAACTGGTGCCAGGCTATTTGCTCCTTGTAGTCCCGCTGGGCAATGTCATTGAGCTGCATCAGCGACCGAGAATGCCGATAGTCCAGAGGGTGTCGCGACACACGCTGGTCCTTCATCATGGTCTCCTCCATGTGAGATTCCTGCATGACCAAGTTTGTCCGCGCTTTGCGGCTCGCCTTTCGCAGCTCTAGCTCTTCAATTAGCGATGTAGGCTTCACAGACGGCACAGCTCCACCGAGCTCAACCATGTTACTGGCAACAGTGGCAATAGTCTCAGGGTCGTAGCTCTTAAATGCCAAATCATCGTTGTTTGGAGGCGCCTCGTCCTCCATGCCGGAGCCGTCGCTATCAAACTCTTCAAGATACTCCGGCTGGTTCTTCTTCTTGCGTAATCGCCGCTTCTTCTTCTTCTTCAGCAACTCCTTCTCCTTCTTTTTATCCTTCTTGCCGTCATCCTCGTCGTCATCCCACGGCTCATTGTCCACCCCCAGGTTTCGATCCTCATCTTCAGACTCTATTGTCGCCCGACCCGAGTCCATCGACAGTGCTGGCGAACTCGCACGCTCGCTGCCATTCAAGGTACTCGCGTTCATTGAGTACATGCTATTGCGGCGAGGGTACTTTTCGCCAAACGTCATTATCGACTCCTGATCAAACTGGTTCGCACTCCAGGTCGGCGGAGGCAGAATGACCGATGCTCTATTCGGATTGTAGTTGTGGGTCACGGGCCTGGGCTGTTCAACAGCGGTTTGCTTGTTGCGCTTTGACAGGAGCGGCGGCAGCCTCAGCTGCACAGGGATGGGAGCTGGATAATAAATAAGGTCATCCTGCTCAGTAGGAATAATTGGAGGCAGGAATTCTTCCGTCGGCCTCGGGTCAAGAATCGACCGTCGCGAAAGCCCCGAAATGGACGACGCCCCTCTCGAGTGGCCCTTGGGCGTTTCCCCTGCCGAGGTCGCAATCGAAACCTGCGAAATATGGCCCACAGAGTGCTGTGGAGTGTTGTTTGGGGCAAATGCATACGACGGCTCTGGAGTGTACCGAACTGGCGCCGAAACAGGCTTTGGATCGTTCAGAGATTGCATTTGGAATTCAGTACTCTCGTCGGCATCATCCTCGTCGTCATTGGCAAATTCAGGCAACCGACCGGCCATCGAAGGGTCATCATTATGGCTAGCAGGAGTGCCCACGTCTTCAATAGATGCCGATTGCGGAGAGAAAAACTCGTCTTCCTCCTGCTCCATTGCCGCTGCCTGAACGACACGATGTGGCTTAGGATGATACAGCTTGAGCTCCTCCTCCTCATACTCAATCCCATCATCAAACTCTTCCTCCTCTGCTTTCTCCACCTTGTCCGATTTAGATGGAAGAGACAGATTTGGCGAGTAGGCCGAATAGGACGAGTCTCCGCCCACCTCGGTAACACTACGGACCTCGCCTGTTAGAGAAGTTTCTCCAAGGCTAAGGGCCTCGGTTTTAGCAGCTAGCTCTTCCTCGCTGTCGCCCTCATTGTTATCTAGAGGCTGAGAAACAAGCCGAATGGTCGGCTCTTCCAACACTTCGGGTGCGGCTTTCACAGCCTTAATCGATTCGATGGCCTCCTCACCCTTTTCGTCTACACCTTCTGGGATCTCAATGAGTTCTCCGCTGCCATTGCTGCTCTCAAGTTCGCGTTTTTCAATACCCTGCCACCCCCCGCTGCCACCACTGCTACGCGTGTCCTCACGTGATAGCAGGCCATCCTGCTCGCTGACATGCACGCCATCGAATCCGGCAAACGTGTCTTCCTCTAGCTTGGGGCTCATCTGCGATTTCCGTGACAATATCGGCGGTGTCATGAGCAGCACTGGATAGGGGTGTTGTTGAGCCGGCCCAGGGGGAGAGTAGTTTTCAGTCTGCTCAGCGTACGTTTGGGACTGGCCATCTCTGCTAATAATAGCTGCTGGGTTGTCAACCGGCTCAGGGTCTGCCAGAGTGACAGGCGACTTTTCTGTCGACGACTGTGTTTTCTGTGAGGAGGACCGGCGGCGTACGTTGAACAGTGCCATTTTGTGGCCACGTCGTCTAGGTGTCAAAAATGTGAGGGCAAAAGGAGGAGAAGTAAAAGGTGGAGGAGTATGCTCACGAGCCCGTGGAAAAAATAAACTTAATGCCTCAGGGATACTCCTACCCTGTTTTTTTATGAGGGGGTGCAGAACTTTCAGTCTCGGCGTATGGTCTTCAATGCGTCTTCACGTGAACAGATATCCCCTGAAAATCCCCCGGAATACCACGATAACCAGTAGTAGCTAGTAGAAACTCGAAAGGGAGAACTTTAATGCGAATATAAATAAGAGGCAAGGACCCACCAAGGCCACCTTAGCCTCAAAGAGATAAGGGTGGTGGATCTGGGTTCATGTCTCTTATCTCAAGGGCGGGGTTTGCACTGAGTGCATACCTCAACGCGGGTGGAAAATGCCTCCCCGTAATAATTTTGCAAAATGGAAAAGACAGGCCTCTATTGCAAAGACATAAACCCGACCAATGGATAACCTAAAAGGGCTTTCCGAGTTTCGCCTAGGATTCCCTAGTTTGGAGGAGGTCGTTTACATGATAGGTTCATGCGGTGTGGCGCCGTTCATGGAAATGTGTCATCACCGTCGAGAATATATCAAATGAAGCACAGTAGATCCGCAACCCAAATTCACCACTCTTTCATTGCTAGAGAAAGAAAATGATCAAACAAGAGTCTAAGGAACAGTACCTGGATGAGCTCCGGCAATGGTCGGTGGACAAGGAGATTAACCAAGCGGTTGGTATCCGACCTGATAGGAAGGATCTTGAAGCATGCGAGCAAGCACTGGCTAAGACAGCTCCCGAGATCGGACTAGGATTGGATAAGACGTTCCGGTTCTTGGTAGACAAGGTCTTTCCGGCCTGCTCTAACCAGTCGTCGCGGCACTATTACGGGTTTGTCACTGGCGGAGTGACCCCAGCAGCCTCGCTTGCCGACAACTTGGTTACTCTGGTCGACCAGAACTGCGGTGTCCATCTTCCGGACGACTCGATTGCTTCTCAGGTCGAGAACAATGCCTTGCTGATGCTGCTTGATATCCTCAAGCTCGATGCGGATCGGTTCAAGGGCCGTGTGTTGACTACCGGAGCAACTGGAAGTAACATTCTCGCGCTTGCGTGTGCACGAGAGGGTGTCCTGGGCAAGGCCCTCGAGGCCAAAGGGCTTAATCCGGTGGCCAATGGCCCGGCAGAACTTGGCGTGTTTGGATCCATGAAAAAGGCGGGCCTGGAGGAGATCCAGATCGTCGCCTGCGATTGCCATTCCTCTCTGGTGAAGGCGGCCTCAGTTGTTGGGTTGGGTCGGGCAAGCGTCAAGGCAGCACCCCAAGCATCTAAGGGATGGGATTTCGATCTGAACGAGCTCGAGCGGCTGCTGTCGCTAAACGGAGTCGGGTCAATTGTCGCCGTTAACTTTGGCGAAGTCAACACGGGGCTGTTTACAACACGGGTGCAGGAGATCCGACAACTCTGTGACAAGTACAATGCGTGGCTGCACATTGACGGCGCATTCAGTATTTTCCTGCGTGCTTTGATGGACTCTGACTCTCCGCTGGCCAAGTTTGCCTCGGAAACGTGCAACGGGCTGGAGCTTGCGGACAGCATTACTGGAGACAACCACAAGACGCTCAATGTTCCATATGACTGTGGATTTTTCTTCACACAGGACATTGAATTGATGGAGCAGGTGTTTAAGAACGCTGGAGCTGCCTATCTCAAGACTGCGGCGACGGGGCCAATTAAGAGCTGGTCTAACATTGGGCTGGAGAACTCGCGGCGGTTCAGAGCCTTGCCGGTGTACTCGACCCTGGTTGCATATGGCAAGAGCGGGTACCGAAACATGCTAGAGAATCTAGTGAACCACACGCGAGCTATTGCCAGCTATATCAACTCGAGTGAGCATTATGAGCTGCTTCCTTTGGGGGTCAAGCCTGAGGACTTGTCCACCATAGTATTGTTTAAGGCCAAGAAAGACAAGCTCAATGCAAACCTCAAGCAGTTGATCAATGACGACAACCGGATTTATGTTAGCGGGACGGTGTACGACGGCAGCGTTGCAGTGCGAATTGCTCCATGCAATTGGCAGATCCAGCCAGGAGATGACAAGTTTGTCATTCAAGTCCTAGACGACCTCGCAAACAGCTACCAGTAACCCTTTTACCTTAATATAACTACGACTTAATATAATTGACCTGCTTGCTGATATTGTGGTACAGTGTAATGGATAGTGCGGTACAGGTATTTCAACAGCAATGTCGTAATCACGGGACCGTGAATGTCGCCCTTGTTACCGAAGGGTAAACGGGTGGCGATTTTCACAATATAACCATTGCGCTACCACTTATTTTCGTACCATTATCCTTTATCTTCCTTTTCCTTGAAATTCACGCTATGATATGATTCGAATTACCGTATAGTTTAGTGATACAGCGAAAGATGGTCCATTGCAGATCCGAATTGAGTACGATATTATCTATAGAGAAGGAGATATCTTACTTTGACGACACTCTCACGGCAGTGCAATGGAAAACTACGCCAAAACCAAACGCATTATTGCCCCAGTTCATGCTGTCCATTGCTGGTGGGAGCCGATAAGGTGTTCCGCCACAGTGCCGATGTAATCGATCGTGGAGTAACGGAATTCCGGTGCAGTTGGGAGTTGGGAGTTGGGAGACAGCGCACGCGAGGCCGGCACGCCAAATTTTTCAAACGGGCCCCCTCCAAAAAATTTGCGAAAAAAAGCGTGTCCATCACAACTCTGGCGACGGAGAAAAGACCACGGTTCTTTTCGATTGAGAAAAACACAAAAGCAGGGTAGCCATGTCGCGATTTTTCCAGGCTGCATCCGATAGCGAGACGAGTTCGTCTGAGGAGGAGCTGTACAGCTCTTCGGAGGAGGAGCAGTCCGAAGAGGAGTCCTCGAGCGAAGAGGAGAGCTCTGACGAAGGGTCCGAGTCCGAGTCTGAGGGCGAGTCCGACGACGAAGGGCGACCGGCCAAGGGTCCGCAGGCGTACATGCGTAACAAGTTCTTGAAGGGCAGCGGCGCGCCCGACTCTTCGGACGAGTCTGAGGAGTCTGACGACGAGCGACGGGTGGTCAAGAGCGCAAAGGACAAGCTCATTGACGAGGTGGACTCATGCATCAAGGCGATTGAGAACGGCAAGAAGATCAACGACTGGGTGGCCATCTCGGCCGAGTTTGACAAGATCAACAAGCTCGTCGACCGGGCCATCAAGCAGTACCAGACCACGCCCGTGCAGTACATCAAGACCCTCTCGACCCTCGAGGAGGTTGCCCAGGAGGCGTCCAAGAACGAGAAGTCTGCCAAGAAGAAGATGAACGCGCTCAATTCGCGTGCGCTCAACACTCTGCGGCAGCGACTGCGGAAGACGAACCGAGAGTTTGAGGCCAAGATCACGGCGTACCGGGCCGACCCCGTCAAATTTGAGCAGGAGGCTAAGGCGCCGTCGCCGGCCGCTGCGCCGATTGTAGTTCCAAAGTCTGCGCGGGGCGCGCCAATCGCCGTTGCCGCTCCTCAGCAGGCCGCGGGCGACGACGACGGGTTCGCCACGGTGGGCAAGGCCGGCAAGGTGCTCCAGTACTCGGCCGACTCCATTTTCAAGAACCTCATGGCCATTGTCGAGAGCCGAGGTAAGAAGAACACTGACCGAGGCGAGCAGATCAAGGTGTTGGAGAAGCTCAGCGAGGTTGCCGCGACCCCATACCAGCAGATTAGCGTCCTGCTCATGCTCATTCCTATCCGGTTCGACCTGACTGCGTCGGGCTCGATCATGCTGACGCCAAACTGGAAGGCGGCCGAGAAGGACATTGCCAAGCTGCTGCAGGTGCTCGAGGACAATGCCGCCGAGTACCGAGTCATCGAGTCTGCGTCCGAGCCAGAGGACCTCGAAAAGGGCCCTGCCCCAGGCCCAGACGGCGTGCGGGAGATCCCGGGCTCTGTCGTGTCGCTTGTTGAGCGGCTCGACGACGAGCTCAACCGAGCACTGCTCGCCATTGACCCACACACAACCGAATACGTAGACCGGCTGAGAGACGAGGCGGACCTGTACAACCTTATTGTGCGGGCCCAGCTCTACCTGGAGTCGAACCTCAAGGGCGCCGAGCCACAGACGTCGCAGTCGCTGAGCCGACTGTTGGTGCGACGGCTCGAGCACGTCTACTACAAGCCTACTAACGTTATTCTCACCATTGAGAAGAACGCCTGGTCCAAGATCCCACAGGGCCAGAACAGTATTGTGACTTCGCGTGTTGCTGCTGAGGAGGAGCTGCCAAAGGGCTACACCATTGAGCTCGTCAACGCCATTTGCTCCGTGCTGTACCGACAGGCCAACACCATTTTCAGAACGCGGGCCATGCTGAGCCACATTTACCACTACGCGCTTAATGACTACTACTTCCGAGCGCGAGATATGTTCCTCATGTCGCATCTGCAGAGCTCTATCCACAACGCCGAGCCTTCGATCCAGGTGCTGTTCAACCGGGCGCTGGTGCAGGTGGGCCTGTGTGCGTTCCGAACCGGCCTCATCAGCGAGTGCCAGACGACGCTGCAGGAGATGTGCTCTTCTTCGCGACTCAAGGAGTTGCTCGGCCAGAACGCGCGATACCAGACGGGCGACAAGCAGCGAATGCTGCCGTTCCACATGCATATCAACCTCGAGCTTCTCGAGTGTGTGTACCTGACGGCCTCGCTGTTGATTGAGATTCCAATGATGGCCTCGCTCGGCGGGTCCATTGACGCCAAGAAGAAGATCATCTCCAAGCCGTTCCGACGAATGCTCGACTACCACGACCGCCAGGTGTTCACTGGCCCACCAGAGAACACGCGGGACCGAATCATGCAGGGTGCCAAGGCGCTGCTCAGCGGCAACTGGACCACTGCTCGGGACCTGCTCATTGGTATCAAGATCTGGTCGCTCATGGCCAACCCAGAGCGAATCAAGACCATGCTGACCGAAAAGCTCCAGGAAGAGGGCCTGCGAACCTATCTGTTTAGCTACGGCTCGTACTACCAGAGCCTGTCTCTTGAGACGCTGAGCACGCTGTTCGACCTGCCTACCAAGCGGGTTTCGGCCATTGTGTCCAAGATGGTTGCTAACGAGGAGGTTGCCGCGGCTCTCGACCAGAAGACCAACTCGGTTGTGTTCCGACAGGGCGTTGAGCTCTCTCGACTGCAGGTGCTTGCCCAGGCCCTGGCCGACAAGGCTGTCCAGCTCACGGAGCGAAACGAACGACTTGCCGCCGGCGGCCACCAGCTCGACTCGGGCTCCTCCAGACCAGCGAACTCTGGGTCTGGCCAACAACAACAACATCAGCAGCGTCAAAAAGGCGGCCGAGGGCCCCAAAAAGTTAAGGCATAGACCCCTCTAAATCCATAATTATGTATTCAAAAAAGTATCCGCCGTGATTGTTCACCATAACCATTAATCGATTATCACACAGTACGGTAGTATAGATTTCACTATCATTTCTTATTATGGACCTCCAGGCTTCACAGGACCGTCGTATATAGGCTGCTTTGGAATAAATCACTATAATAGACACTGTTTTGCAAGGTTTTTCGAGGTGTATAACCTTATTTGCGTTGTCTATAAGAATTCCTGATCTCCAATTACCAACATTACTACTGTACTCCCTTTTGTTGAAGCCACGGTGTTGCGGATTATTATAGTGATAGCACTCGCTCCTATAACTTGTTACATTGCCTTTTATGACTGTACATGATTACCCTCTGATTTCTCCAATGGTCTACAAACCTCTATAGAAATCCAATCACTGGACACTACAGAGTACCAGGACAATTAGGCAGATGAAGAGTATGTCCCCGATAACCATCGGAGCTCAATTGTACTGTACCGTGTGGAAAAGTCTTATCGAGGGCATGTTGTAAGATGTACGTACAGTTTCGTTACGCTGTAACAAACATGTGGACTGCTCAGGGGCGTACGAACGGCTGTGCAACGGGAGAAAAAATTAAACGCCGCAAATGCCCTCATCGACCTCATAGCTGGAGAAAAACGATGAGTGCAAATGCGGTTCCGCTCGTAAAGCTGTGCCAGATATGCGAAAAGGACAAGCCTGTGCTGAAGCGCCCCAAAACGGGCCAGCGGCTCTGCAAAAGCTGTTTTTACGAGGTCTTTGAGACCGAGATCCACAACACTATTGTTGATACCAACCTGTTCCATCGAGGCGAACGGGTTGCCATAGGCGCCTCGGGCGGGAAAGACTCTACAGTGCTTGCCTATGTGATGAAGACTTTAAACGAGCGGTACGACTACGGCGTGGAGTTTGTTCTGCTGTCGATCGACGAAGGCATCCACGGGTACCGGGACGACTCTCTCGAGACGGTCAAGCGTAACAAAGAGCAGTACGAGATGGACCTTGAAGTTGTGAGCTACGGCGATTTGTATGGGTGGACTATGGACCAGATTGTTGCCCAGGTGGGGAAGAAGAATAACTGCACTTACTGTGGTGTGTTTCGGCGTCAGGCGCTTGATCGCGGAGCTGTTCAGCTGGGGATTAGCCATATTGTTACAGGCCACAATGCCGATGACATGGCCGAGACGGTTTTGATGAATTTGCTTCGAGGAGACTCTGCGCGGCTTGATCAGTGTACGGAGATTGTTACCGAGTCGGCGGAGTCTCCAGTGAAGCGGTCCAAGCCGCTGAAATACACTTACGAGAAGGAGATTGTGCTTTATGCGCATTACAAGAAGCTCGACTACTTTTCTACCGAGTGTACGTATTCTCCGGAGGCGTTCCGAGGCACTGCGCGGGCTCTGATCAAGAACCTAGAGGCGGTGCGGCCCTCTACGATCATTGACATTATCAGGTCTGGCGAGAGCTTTGTTATTAAGAGAAAGAACAAGTCTGTTGGCAAGAAGAAGCCCGACAGTGTAAAGAATCCCGCTCCGCTATTTAGCACAGAAGTCAAAATGAGTGGTCGATGTGAGCGCTGCGGTTACATGACGCCTAACAAACTGTGCAAGGCGTGCATTCTTCTGGCCGGGCTCAACGCTGGCCGGGCGAAGGTCGCCATTGAAGGAGGCAAGACGGAATCTGGGGAGGCGCTAGCTGTCAAAAAGCTCGAGCAACTTACATTCTAACACCTCTCCCGCATGCATTCCGCGCTACATACATGTGCTGTACTCCACGGTACCGAGGCACTACATACATGCTGTAAGGCATGTAGCGGCATGTACATTAGCTTCTGGGGCACGGTGATCGGCTCCCCCTGGGCGCGGCTGAAGGGGTTATTTTTGGGTGGTGGATCGGACGCACGCCCACCGCCTTTCAAAACGCTGCTGCGTATCAGAGCCGGTACGGACCTTTCTATTAAACCTTTTGCATTGAGGCATTATTAGGCGTTCGATTTCACCTGTCCGACACCAGCCGGGGCGCCATTTGCATATATTTTGAGGGGAGTAACATTGTGTATTGTATAAGGTGCTATTATTGAGGGTGAAATTTTTTTTTTGCTAGCGTGAGATGCCAGTCCGGTCGTTTTTGAAGAACCACCGGAGGAGCCACTCCATGGGCACTGCCGAGACGGACGGCATTGTGAAGCGGTTGAATCCAATCGCGTTGCTGCGCCGTACCTCGGAGAGTAGCGAGGAGGTTCCAAGCGGCGACGTGGTGGAGATGTACAAGAATGCTGGTATTATCTACGGCACAAGGAAGCATGAATGGGACAGTGGGGTTGTACAGAGGACGAGCTCGCCTCGCAGCGTGTCGCTTCCAATGAGCCCTGTGGGGGCTCCACCGAGACCCAACTGGCGGTATAGTGTTGGAGACAGTAGAATTGTCGAGGAGGATCTGCTGGAAGAGGAGGAGGGGCTTGATCTGGAGAGCGCGAAATCACAGGAGACGGACGATGAGGAGAAGCAGCTTGTGCCGAAAAAGACGAGAGCGGTGTCGTTAGAATTGTTACGCACAATCGAGCATGAGAGTGAGGACGAACAAGAGGCTGAAGAGAGCGACAAAAAGATTGGCGTCAAGAGTGAAGGGGACGAACGGAGTGTAGATGATGGCGAAAAGAGTGTACAAAGCCAAGGTGAAGCAAAAGGGTCCGACGACAATCGATCAGTGTTTTCGTTTGAAGAGGACTTCCAGATGGGCCGGAACCTATCTGTAAACTACCACAAGCCAGCGGTGGCAGCGGCAGCTGCGGACTCGCCAGATCCACTAGTGGACGCAATGCTAGACACGTTTGACTCCTCGCCATACTACGAAGACTCGCTCGAAGAGTTTGAGCAAAAGTACGCATCCTTTTTGGAGCCGTACGAGGAGGAGAGCTACGACCTCGACGAGTATAATGACGCTAACGACAACGATATTAATGAAGACAAGGGCAGATTTTCAGCCTCTGATGTGTCGCCGCTGAGGGTATCCAAGATATACCTCCAAGGCGACGAGAGTGACGACGACCTGCCGCCCGACCTGCATGACGAACTTGAGCATATCGACCAGCTCAAGCACGAGATTGACGAATTCAAGGACGATTTAGATGAACTAAAAGATGAGACGGCGCAAGAGTCTTTTGTGTCTCCGTCAACCTCGATATCGACGCGGTCACGGCCCTCGCTGTCGCTCAAAATACCCACAACCACGCGCACACAGCAGTATGACTTTCTCGACTACGACTACAGTCTGGATGACTATGAATTGGGCGACTACGACGACCACTTGGTAGATGAAGCGAATGCCATTGGGCTTGATGGGGACGACGAGGACTACCGGTTTGCGGTCGACAGCGATGCGCAGATAAGCATACGCTCGAGCTCGTCGGGGTCCTCTGGGCGTCGGCGGGCGCTGCTCCGGCGCGACAGCAGCGTGATACACCTCAAAGATAACACGATAACGCTCTTTTCACGCACGTCGGAGAAGGAGGAGGCGTATTATGCGCTGCGCGAGACGCAGTTTGGCATTGCGGCGGAGCTGCCCACCATTCCTCGCAAGACGTCGCTGACACCAATATCGGAGCGGTCCTACGAGGGTATATAATCTGTACAGTATTGTAATATTTCCCAAAAATACGTATCAATTGAATCCCGAATTCAATCTGCCCACAAAGGCTTGACAATCTATCCAAAGAGGCAATCTTTAGTTCAATATTTGATAAGATTTGAAACGTATTGGTATTCTTAGGTGGTAACGGCGTAACGAGACCTCCCAGCAGCGTAACAATCCCCCCCTAACAGCCCAACAGCGCGACCAAACATTAGCAAAACGCTTCTCCAACTCCTGAAAACCAATTAGATCCCTGAGGAGGGGGTCTGGGGGGTCTCCCCCCAGCCACGGGGGGTTTGGGGGGCTGGCCCCCCAAGGGCACTGGCGGCCGGGGCCGGCCCCCTATACTCCGCGGCGAATTAGTATCATGTGGCGCAATAGCGATTTGCGCCCGCGGTGCGCGTGCGCAGGCGTGGTGGGAGAAATGAAGAAAAAAAAAAATTTACCGTGAAAAGTTCGATAGCGAACCTTTAACAGAACCCGGTAGAAGAGAGGCGAACGCTTATAAGTTTGGATTTTTTCGCATATTTATTTATTACCTTCGACACGAAGACCTAAAAACTAATATGGTATCTGCTTCCAAGGCCAAGAGAGAGGCGAAGAAGGCCGAGCGAATGGCGGCCAAGGGCAAGGGCTCCAAGGACGCCTCGGGCACCTCGACGCCGGTGCCGGTCGCCGAGGGCACGCCGGACACCGCTGCGGCGGCCGACAAGCTGGCGAAGCTGCGGCTCCAGGAGGACAAGCATGGCATTTCGGACCGGGTGACGACGGGCGTGCTGGCGTCGCTCGAGACGTCACGTGACTTGAAGATCAACGCCGTGTCGCTCGTGTTCCACGGCAAGGTGCTGGTGCAGGACACGTCGATCGAGCTCAATTACGGGCGTCGGTACGGCCTGCTGGGAGAGAACGGGTGCGGCAAGAGTACGCTGCTGCGGGCCATTGCCGCCCGCGAGTACCCCGTGCCGGAGATCATTGACATCTACCTGCTCAACGAGCCGGCCGATCCCAGTGAGTTCAGCGCTTTGGAGTGGGTTGTAAACGAGGCCGAGACGGAGCTGGCGCGGATGGAGGCGCTTGTGGAGAAGATTCTCGAGGAGGAGGGTCCGGAGGCGCCGCAGCTCGAGGACCTCTACGAGCGAATCGACGAGCTCGACCCGTCTACTTTTGAGTCCCGGGCCGCCGTCATCCTCACTGGTCTCGGGTTCAACTCCAAGACGATTAAGAAGAAGACCAAGGACATGTCTGGTGGGTGGAAGATGCGAGTGGCGCTGGCCAAGGCTCTGTTCGTCAAGCCGACGCTGCTGCTGCTCGACGACCCGACTGCCCATTTGGATCTCGAGGCCTGTGTGTGGCTCGAAGAGTACCTCAAGCGGTGGGACCGAACGCTGGTGCTGGTGTCCCACTCTATGGATTTCCTCAACGGTGTCTGCACCAACATGATCGATATGCGGGCCCAGAAGCTCAACCTGTACGGTGGTAACTACGATTCGTACATCAAGACGCGGTCCGAGCAGGAGACCAACCAGATGAAGCAGTACCAGAAGCAGCAGGAGGAGATTGCGCACATTAAGAAGTTCATCGCCTCTGCCGGTACCTACGCGAACTTGGTGCGACAGGCCAAGTCGCGGCAGAAGATTCTCGACAAGATGGAGGCCGACGGTCTCATTGAGAAGGTTGTTCCGGACAAGGTGTTCAGTTTCCGGTTCCCAGAGGTCGAGAAGCTGCCGCCGCCAGTGCTGTCCTTCGACGAGGTCTCCTTCTCGTACTCGGGCAACGCTGAGGACAACCTGTACCAGGACCTCAACTTTGGTGTCGATATGGACTCGCGAATTGCCCTTGTCGGGCCAAACGGTGTGGGCAAGTCCACTCTGCTCAAGCTCATGACCGGCAAGCTTGTTGCCACCGGCGGCCGAATCTCGCGACACACCCATCTCAAGATTGGCGTCTACTCGCAGCACTCTGCCGACCAGCTCGATTTGACCAAGTCCGCGCTCGAGTTTGTGCGTGACCGGTACCCAACCATCTCCCAGGACTACCAGTACTGGCGACAGCAGCTCGGCCGGTACGGCCTCACTGGTGAGGGCCAGACGGCGACCATGGCCACTCTTTCCGAGGGCCAGCGATCCCGTGTCGTGTTTGCATTGCTTGCCATTGAGTCTCCGAACATGATTCTGCTCGACGAGCCTACCAACGGTCTGGATATTCCAACCATTGACTCGCTCGCTGACGCGATTAATGCATTCGACGGTGGTGTCGTTGTGGTTTCCCACGATTTCCGACTGCTCGACAAGATTGCAAAGGATATTTTCGTTTGCGAACACCGAACCACGACCCGATGGGAGGGCAACATTTTGGACTACAAGAAGCACTTGGCCAAGAAGATTGTCATGTAATGTTATTAATTTACGACCTTTATCTGCTTTGAACCCCCGTATTACATTTAGTCTATAAGATAACTAAATCGCCCATTGTTTGGCTATTAATGATGGTAATTTTGAAATTCGCAACGCTGCGACCAAGCTGGTATGGTAATCTATTATACAATTACGGTATAAGTATAGTAATGCTCACACAAAATAGTTCTTCCACAGCACTCCTTCTAAATCCTCCAGTTGCTCCTGAGTAAACACCTTCACATCAATATGCCATGTATCCTGACGAGTCTTCTTAAAGTCGCTGAGCGACGACTTGACACTTCGCCCTATCATGCCCGGATCGCTCGCTGCCCTGGTGGCCAAAGTCGCCAAAACACTTGGAATCCATTTCGGCGGCGGAGACGCATACGGGAAGGCAGATACCAAACTGCCCAACCCAAGAACCGCAGCATGCCGCTTCACTAACTGCTGCTGGTCAGCGGCCTGGCCCCGCTTTCGCTTGGAAGTCGGACCAGTCTCCTGCAGAGTTTTGGAGAACCGCTCAGTCAGCGACTTGACAAGCATATCCTGCTGCTTGGCTGCACTACATCGAATCACTCCCGCCAGAGTCTCGGCCGCTAGCGTTCGTACCTCGAGCTGTGCATCTTCCATCATCGATACAGTGGCGTCAATAAGCTGAGACCGCTGCGCATTGGTCATCATAAACAGCTGACGGAAGTAGAACGCCTGAATGAGAGACAAGAGGCTCACCCGCTGGTGCCATGAAGTCTGTGTGTTGAGCGCGGTGGACACAATGGTATCAATCATAGACTGGATCCCTTCCAGTGGATAGGCAACGTTGCCAAGTAGGCGGAACGCAGTGACACCAAACATCATCACCTCTTGCTCCTCTCGTACATTGAGGAAATGCGCCAGTGCAGGGATAATCACCTTGGGCAACAGCGGAACCAGAGCTGTGCTATAACTCGTCTTCAATACCCTCTCGAGCCACACGCCCAGTGTCTGCGCAGCCAGGACATACTGGTCCGGCTGCTTCTTCTTCGCAGCACCCTCAGACTCTGGCTTCTCTGCATCACGTTTAATTCGCCATTGCTCTAGACGTTCAAAGGCTTGAGTGACATAAGACGCAAGTTCCGGAGCAAGCTCATATGTCGAGTCACCAAGGGTACTAGTGGCCCTATTGGAAGCAACAAACCTGTCAACGGACGGATACGCCTCAATGAAGCGGGTCTTGTATATGACAGCCAGAGTCTTGGCAATCTCATCACGTACTCCCTGTAGCGGATGGTCAATATGCTGCCACAAGTTTGATAGCATATCTTCCCCAGCATCTCTATAGTACCAACCAACTGCACCAATCTCCTTTCTCAGCAATGCCATTCGTGAGCTCTGCTCAAACACGGTCCTGGGGTATCGTGCCTTATTTCCATTGGCTCTGGCCTCTTCAGCCAATGGCGATTCGTTCTCAACGGTGTCCCCTTCGACTCGAGTCTCTGCCAGAACTAGAGTCACGCTTCTATACCGCCTGTAGTCCTCCGATGTCGAGGCTGGCCACATGACGAACGACTGCCAATATTCAATGTTGTCATGGGCCAGCTGTTCTGTAACAACGCGCCTAAACAATCGTGTCAGCATATCGCGCTTCTTAGACTTCATCGGCTCCGGAGTGGTGCCCATAGATTTCACAATAGCAGTACACGCCTCTGCTGTGCTTCGGTGAGAGTTCTTGTCCTGAGGGATAAATGACGCCTCTACAACCTCCAAGAACTCGTCGACACTCATTGCGCAGAACCCAAGGTCAATGAGCCGCAACAGGTACCGCAAAAAGACAAAGTTGGACGGATCAAACTTCTCCTCCTCTCCTTCTTCTACTCGCATTTCCTCCTGGTGTAGTGCAAGATACCGGGCGAACCACTCCTTAGTCACATTCCCCCCAAGTGCGGCAAAAGCCGTTTCGTCCGAGGAGCTGAAAATAACAGGAGTAGGCACGTCTACAACCCTCTCAACAGGCAGCCTCTCGGGCCATACAAGCCAGCCAGCTCGCACGCCATTGATATAGTACTTGGGGGTTTCGTCATTAGTTATCTCCTCCAAGAACGACTCTGTAAACCCAGGCGTGGTGCAATCAAGCTCATACTGGTCCTTTGGAAGGTCATGCTCCTCGTCGTACGGAAGAGAGAACCGAAGATAATTGTAGTCAAACTGGGCTCGGTTATAGACAGTGGATCCAAGCTTGGACAAGCCAGAAATAGCCAGAGAGCGAATCTCAGTCTGTGGTGCATGGGCTAAATTAATGAGTCGTACAAACACCCGAGGATCGACCTCATACTGAGGCGAAGCCGCAATGTTAATAAGAAGACCCGTAATTCCAGCTTCAAGCTTCCAATGCATAGTCTGAGGGTCCGAGGCCAAGAGGATGTTTGTCAGTTCCTTCAGCTGGCCAATCGCCTCCACCCGACGAGCCTGCTTCGTCTGCCGCGCCTTCTCAATACGCTGCTTCATTTCTGGAGCGACTTCCTTCGGGCGGATGAGGTCAAGGATACTGTCGGAAATCTCGACTACATTCAAAGGTAGCCGCACTGCCATAGCAACGACTTGGTAAAGAACAGCCGCCACCATGTTCAGCGACTCATAATCGGCCAGCATTGCACCTTGAAGGGTTTTGACAAGTGCCACAATATTGCGATGGTCACGACGAAGCGTAGCAGAGAGCGGGCGCATATGCAGCGTCCTGAACCCAGACTCAGCTCGCTTGTACTCACTGGCCTCAAGCGCGCTCGCCGTCTCTTTGATGACCCACGGAAGAACGACCCGCCTAGATCGGATGAGCACACGCAAAGCACTGTCCAACGCAGAGTATGCATTACGCCTGATATCAGGGTAGATGGACATGGCGGAACGTGCGACATCACTGAGAAGAAGGCTCTCCAAGTCGGTCATCTTTCGCGGACCAGATGCATGCTGGAGTCTCTCACAGTGGTACACTTGAGCTCGCTTAGCGAGAATCGGCCGTGGATAGTCCTTCCGAAGTCCTGGAACCCGGTATGGCTTCGTCTCGAACAAATAGAGCTGTGTCGTAGACTCGACCATACGCGAGGATCTCTCAAGACCCACATCGGAGAACCAAACCTTGAATGCAAACATGAGTGCCTTGTAGCTGGCAATATCGCTTTCATGGCTCTTGTACACAAAGCTGTGGATCTCATGAAGCGCTTTGCCCACGTTGGTTCGGAGGATGTGGAGTTCCTGGTAGAGTGGATCCGACTTGTTTTTGCCAAAGAAGTAACCAGTGGGATAGTCGCGAAGCTTTTTAAGCTCCATTACTTCACTCTCATCGTCATCCTCGTCTCCGTTGATAAGCGCATTCATGTCAATGTATATCTCCTCATCATCATTTCCAAGCGACAAGGTAATCCCCCCTCCATCAGAATCACTCTCCTCGTCTTCTATGCTTTGTTCTAACGATGCGGGAGATGGAGCTGAAAACTCATCAAATGCCGTCATGCGAGACTTTAGCGACGGCGGCGGTGCCTTAGGCTGGTATGAGTAATCGGGATCAAAGAGCAAGGCTATACCCGAAGTAGAGGTCCGTAGATAGGTCAGTTCAGTAGCCAGGAGATCTGAAATCTGAGTCACCGGCGCCTTTTCGCTCGACTTTCTAGCTGCCACTCGTCTAATGGCCGATATAGATAGCTCGCAGTGCTTCTTGTACATTTCATAAGCAAATTCCACCTCCGGACGAGACGGTACATGCCATTTGAGGCCCTTGAGCTCACCTTTAGGGTCGTAGTGCCGCCCCCAATGCAGAGTTGACGCCAATTCATCAGGAGGAATTACCGAATAGTCCTGGATAAAGACACTGGTCAGCGTCATGAGCACGTGGTGCACCGTGTTAGATACGTGGTACACGATTACACCCTGACACCGCTCCCTTAGGTACAAAGTCAGCTCCATCAGCTCGTCTTTGAACGGCATGATATCAGCACCCACGTGGGCCAAAGACATGTTGAGTGCGCTCAGATACCACACAAGGCCACGGTCTCGAGGCATGATCTCGGACCCCCAGCTTCGCGTAGACCCAGCGCCAACATCCTCGATTTGCTGTTCAATTCCGACTTTAATGACTGGGAAGAGCCGCGAGAATGCCTTTTGAGGGTTCACCTTGACGAGACAGCCACACATGTGGGCGACGGCGTCCGTAGCACTGCTCACCACATTGTTAGCCAAAAAGTCGACGACGTGAGTTAACACTCTATCATACAGGTCCGGCGACACGGACGCAAAGACCGCAGTGAGAGTTGGGGGTAGAGTGGCGACAACTTGAGCTTCTGGGGAATCACGAGACTTGGATGTCTGATCGGGCAAGTTCTCGAGCATTGTAAAGACTCTGCCGAGGAACAAGGCCACAAACTCACCAAACGCAGCGGTCGACGACTTTATAATATTGTCCAACAGCTCTGGGTCCTCTACTAGCGGGAGCGGGGTGTCGAAATCGTCTTCTTCAAGGTGGGCCACGTCCTGGGACACATAATCCATGGCGAGGCCGGGCCCAACTTGCTCACTGAGGTCGTGGAACGGCACACTCAGCGCCGCTGACTGGACAAACCCTAGAGTTTGAAGCGTCTTAGACAGGTCATTGGCATCGATTCCGGGGATTGCCAGTGACAGCAGCGTAGTGAGGTGGAATGCATACCGCGGAGACTTGGCTATGACCCTAGTGAGCCTCACAAGGGCCTTGAGCGAGGATGCCGTTCTATGCGTTTCCACGAGTCCCTGCAGAGATGGGTACACCTGCTTTAGGAATCGGGGCAGAATGAGATCAGGTGCCAGCAATGCCAGACCATGCAGAGCCTCCGTCGCGGTACTGACGACCGAGGATGATTTGGAGTAGAGACCCATAAAGGCCACGTTCCGGAGGATCTTCACGAAGCGGTCCTTGACGCGCTCGGTTAGGAACCGTTCTTTTGGCAGCACGGACTCTCCGGCGAGCTGGATGTTCCAACGCAGCTGGAACAATTCGACAAGGCTGTGGACGGTCGACATGATGTTCTTTGTCCATGGCCCGTAGTTGGACGGGTGGCAAAATGTCTCTACGGCGGTGACCAAATGGTCGAGCCGGTCGATGATTCCGTCGTCGTGCAGGGACTCGTCGCCAATGAGCGAGTAGATGACGAGAGTGGCGATTGGCCGTCCGCACCGGTTCGTATGGTCCTTGTCCGAGAGGTTAACAGTCTCCGAGGAGGAAACGTAGGGCGATCCGGCGTAGGATACTGGCACCTCGAGCAGACGTAGGATGGCAGTAAACGTGAAAGACAGCTGCTCATTAGTCAAAAGGCCGTACTTGGAGAAAGGAACGAGTGGCGATGCCAGGGAGTCGCCAACAATGGAGGAGACCAAGTCGAGGCTTTGAAAGTCATAGAGTGAAGATCTCACTTGGAGGCGCCACAGGTGGAAGATCGAGGGTAGCAGGTCTTGCGGAGGCAGCTCGATTCCTTCTGTCGGGATATCTACGGGCATTACTGGCAAGATTATGACTAGCAATGATAGAATATTATGCGAAATGCTTGCCTTTGCAGGTGTGAACTGCACTTAGTTAGTTGATAACCCAAAAAAATGACCAATTGTGCTTTCCAGACTCAATTAATTTCCAGTTGAAACCTCCTCTCCATGACCACTCAATTGCGATGATGGAATCGTACAAGATAGAAATCGGCTCAACTCATGGAATTGAGCAATTGATTTGAAAACCCAAGCATTAAACTTACCGATGGAATGATTTCACGAAGAATTGATAGCGTAGCGTTCGGATCAAAGAAGATCCGCGCCACCTGGGCCAACCTCGATAGCAACGAAAAGGTCTTGGCCACATTGCCGTCGTAGCAGGTCGAATTGGTGTACAGCGACAACTTTTTGATTTCGTGGACTAGCAGCCGCCAGTCCAATTGCAGCTCCTCTGGCTTGACAGAGTCCTGGAATTGCTCATCCTTTGCCAGATACATGAACATTGAGACGCACTTGTCCATTGCGTGCGTCTCAATGCCGGAGAGCGCTAGAGCGTAGTAGAAGCGCGCAAGCACGACGCGCTTGCTCAATGGCATATCGAACTTGAGCTCCAGCCATGAGCGGAGCTCCCGGGTCCAATGGCTGATTCCGGCCCCGGCAGACGAGACGCCGAACACTGCCTTGAGGTCATGGCCCTCGATGGCGGCGTAGAGATTAGCAATTATATGGTCGAGATGGGCCTGGCGCTCGGCATCGGTCTCGGTAGAGTACGGTAGGACCGATTGGTACGGGAATGTCCGATCCCGGCTTCGGTACGTGTCATGCCGCATTTCCTGTTGACTCGTAGTATAGAAATGTCGTTCACCGTGCGGTGTTGAACAACAAGAGGAGCCGCCCCTCGTCTCTTTTTTGCCTCTCTTTACGTGCGCTTTGTCAGCCAAGGGTTGGGACATTACGTAATAGAGATTGAATGCGGCTCACTGCGGCGTGCGGCTCTCGTGAGGCTCTCATGCGGCTCGGTATGCAAGCCGCAAGAATTTGTTTCAGCCGTGTGTGCACTTACCCGCTCGTCCAAGATTGTCCTACAAGAACGAAACGGAGGAACGGAACAGGGTGCCATTTGTTGCGAACCCCTTCGAGCCCCTCTCATCTATCACGACACCACGTATGTGGAGCCAAGAAAAAAAAATAAAAAAAAAAAGATCATTGATGGCATGCATCGGCTAGACCTGGCGACGTAGATGGAGTGCATTGTGTAGGGGAACATCCGCACTGCAATCACATGTAAGCCAAGCATGCAATTGAAAAGGCGGCAGGACACGTACAACAGCGTACTGAAGGCATTAGTTAATGGCCAAAACGAATGAAATGAAACGCATCATGCCGAAATGGTTCACTGCAGTACGGCTTTCAGCTCCTCCATTCCCGGCGAAACGCTTTCCTGACGAAGCGCTCTACCGGCATAAGCGCCTCCCCGGCCAAGTTCGGCAGGCCCGTCTATTACCGGTACAGGATACTAGGACACTAATGGATCAGGGTCCGTGCGGTCGTGCCACTCGAAGTACTAGTACCGTGGTAGACGCATAGTGCAAGCCATGGCGAGTTCTCGGCAAAAGTGCTGGCCGGCACTGGACCTTCCCAATTAGGCAATCGGAAGCCCCGTTCGGCAGGCGGAGGAGCCACCAAGGGTTTGAAGTGCCTCCGAGACCCCGATCCACTCATTCCAACATGCGCTAGGGCCTCTTCCGCAATAGGCTCGCTACAGCTGTAACTCTTGGAGTTCTATTTTTACTGCTTGAGCGGAATGGAACGGAAAAATGGCGCAAATTTTAAAAGAGAAACCGCTGGCAGATATCCCCGTAACTAGCGCCGCATATAATCCATTACCTAATCTAACGTTTTGCTGAACCGTATCGAAACAGACGGCCTCTGGCGATTCAGGTTCGTTGCTTCAGATCACATTTTGAGGTATGATCTCACTTGTTGCGGGGCCTAATGAATAATGCAATGGAAGCGATAGAAGACACCATCTGGCACATTTCCACGCACGTTTGGAAGGCGCCTGAGAGCTCCGGCCCGTTAGATGTACGTAACCATGATATCATGAGGCTTGTAGCGCCCGACGCTTAACGATCCGGCGAAATTACTACTACCGCCTCATCTGCGTGTTCACGGAGCGCCGAACCTCCGAGTCATAAGCAGTAGCCAGTACCTCGCTATGGCGCAGGTACTCATGTCATCGGGGCCGTATGCAAGGTAGATACTGCAGCGGCACATGGCGCCACAGCAAAATTCGCGCTGCTCCGCCTCAAGTATTACGCCTCGGTACCTTTTTGCGTGCGTTACAATCTTCATCCAGTGGAAGCACAGGAATGATGTCTTGTAACCAGATTATCAGTACGGCCCTTCTACATCTGGCTACCCGTCTACCCGAGATCTTATCTGAGATCCTGCAGAGCTCGCTACTTTGCAATTATAAGGCAATACGCAGATCTTTGCACTAAACTAGTAACACGCCCATAGAATATACAACGTAATACGCCGTTTGGTAACGCCATAGCGTAATACACCGTTTGGTATCGCTTTAGCGAGTGGGATGATAACGATTAAGAGCGTTTACTAAGAGTGCTGGAAAAGTGGATACCAAGCATTGTGAGGAGCGATTAAATTGTGAATAGATGAGGTAATTGTGGGTGGGTACCAGGCATTGTACAAATTGTCGGTAGATGATGTAAATTGTGAGTGGATAAAGTGAGAAGTGACGATAAATAAATTAATAAATTACTTCTTGTTCTTCTTCTGAGGGCAAAACTTGTAATCCGGGTGCAATGCTTTGTGGATCTCCTTCTCGTGGCCGGCAAACTTTGCAAACTCCGCCTTGAGCTCTTTCGATTCTGTCTGCCACATGAGGCCAATAATCTGAGAGATGTTCTGATGGTTCAGCTTGAGCTGTGACGACAAAGCATATGCCATAGCCGACTGCGTCTGGCTCTTTCGGTAGAGCATAAACGAATTCAGCGGCCGCTTAACATAGTCCGGTCGCTGCTTTCGCTGCTTCTTCTTGACGATAGTGCCATCTGGTCGTCGCACAACCCGGTCATTAGTAGAGTTGGACGCACTTGAGCCGCCCATTGTAATCTTAATAAAAACGTCGTCGCCGCAAAACCGGTTGAGCCCCGACTCGACAGCGCCATTATTCTTCTGAGAGTATATCTTGAGCACCGACTCGACGGTATCCAGGTCAATGCCCTTCTCATTGGCCAGCTGCTTAATGCGTGAGACTCGCTCCGATGTCATGGGCGTCAGCTTGACCCATTTCGAGTACGGGGTAATGCTCTTGATTGCTGGTGGCTGCTGCATTTGTGGTTGCGGCTGTGGCGGCATCTGCATCATCTTGTCCTCCATCATGGGAGGCATAATCTGCTGCGGGCCCGGGAACTGCTCGTGCTGCTGAATTAGAGGCGTGTGCTGCTGTAGGGTATTAGGAAAGGCAGTCATGGGCAGCTGGGCCAATTGCTGATGATGCAGAGCAGATAGTTGCTGTTGTTGCTCCTCGTCAATGAGACTGGCAAACGATGTGCGATGGCTGTCGTCAGAGAGCATATCTGGCGGCGACGACGGCACGTGGAAGCCGCCCATTAGAGCCGGGGTGGGGAACCCTCCCGACGCACTGCCAAAGTCGGCTGTCGTTGTGAAGGGCATGCTCGTGTTAGTAGGGGAAACGGTGACAGAGTGCTGGCCGTGGCCAAGGCTGTCGTCACTGGGCGGCGTCAGCGCCATGGGGGCATCGTAGTAGCGGCCAAAGATCTGCTCCGTCGAGGCCGAGGGCCCGCCGACGTCATCAAGGTTCCACATTGACAGCTGAGTGTCGTCTGGCATAGACGAGGCCGACGATGCTGAAGTCAACGGCGACGAATTTGACGATGCATTGTGGAGGTCCTTGACGGGGGATTGTAGTAGCAGGGCCTGGTCTGCGGCGGCAGCCTCGATCGAGTTGAGCGCCGAGAAGTCCATGTTGGGCGTTGATATCCGCGAGTTCGGGGCCTGGTATGGAGACGGCGAGTCTAGCAGTGGATACACTTCGACGATGGCCTCTTCGAACATATTTAAAACCACTTCACAAAGTTTAGGGGTGCGGGTATTACAATATTTAGTTTAATTAGCGAAAGCGCAGAAGCTAATGAGATTAGCTTGGAATGTCCTCCGCTTTATAACTCGAGGGGGTATAATGGATGTAGAGCTATTGCTGTTGCGGATTGCTTATGCACTGCACAACCTGTGGGATGCAATGGAAGAATGCAAGGCGACAATCCGAAAATCACCGGGTATGGGTTTTGCAACGTATGAGCAAGTGCAAAATCCCTGGCCGACTTGATGATGCGCAGAGCTGTGCTAGTAAAGAACTACCTTCTTTTCGACTAGTTTACTAGCGCCTGCGAGCCTTGGAAGCTGGCGTAAGTTTAGTAGTAGCCTTTGCAGGGGGGGGGGTAGCTTTGGGGTGAGCTAGACTAGTCTGGTAGAACTAGGTAAGCTTAGAGAGGGGGTATAACGACCAAACGGATGATTATTTAGATTTTGCAGGAATTGGCTTTACACTTAGCAAGAGCAGGGCCAACGGACAAAACCAATCAGTAGGGTCGATCAAGTTCAAAAGGTCAATGGGTCAATGGGTGCACAAGACACGACAAGTCACACAGACAGATGTATTCAAACAATTGGTCCAATCCAGAAGATATGGGAAGATGAAGGGAGATGGAATGGTTTATAAAGTTTATTTCGTTCAGTTGGTAGTGCCGGACCGGGCCCCAAAAGTAACGTCTCGAAATTAATATGCTAGGGCTGATATGAAAAAAAGCACCTTAGTCATTCCTGCCTCATTTGGCCGGTTTGCTTTTTCGCTGGTGCGGTCGCTCAAAGTGGTATGATTGGTAAAAAGCAACGCTGCCAAAATGTCTCGCCTGGCGGTGTGCATCTTTTTTAGGGAAGGTGTGCCAATGTCTCACCACTGCTGTACCTTACCCGCTTCACCCAGAGAGGACACTGCACGTCGGGCGTTTATTTTTCTGGGGCAGCGGTGCGCCGCAAATAATCGCCCCAATCCAGTAGCACGCCCAGCAAAAGCAAAACGCAGTAGCGTACCCATCTTCTCGAGTTATTGGACACCTCCAATCCATTGCAGCGGGTCAAATACGAGAGCGCTTTACTTTGCCTTCCTATATTGGTCCCTCCTCCAGGCTTCGACGCTCCGGCACTTCCGTCCGCAGCCCCAAATGGAGCTTTCGCGCCTCGAGAAAAGGGTCCGTTCAATTGTCCCTGGGCGGGCCTCGATGCCATGTGCATCGAGAATAAAATATTGCCAGTAAATATTATTTCTATCGCATGGCATGGAACGTAACTTAACTCTATATGTTCTACCACCTGGCCTAGAGTGGTGGGCCAATTGGGAGGGGACGGACCTATTGCTATGGAGATGAAGATCCCCATCGACTATCATTGGCCAAAAAGTAAGCACCATTCCATACGGTACTACTATACTACATACCACCTGCTGTGCCATATTACGGCCCCAACTGTGTGTACACTACTGTGTGTTTTGTAAAGTTACACCTCTAAAATAATAATTGGGCCAGACTGGATAATTGACCAGTTGAACTGAAAGACAGCTGTAGCGGCTTGTAGTAGAGGTTGGACGGGGTTTAGCAGTGTACCCAATTGTGGAGATAGTCGTACGTGGAAAAACAGATTGAGATGATAGTCGCGGCGCAAAGTTGGGCCAGTTCCTAAATGCTTCCATGCATCTCCAGCCATGTGACGCATGACACCGGGCCAGTGGTTAACTTAACTGTTGCATAACCACCGCTCTTCCCTCGTTTGGAAATTAAATAAAATTATTTCGCCCACAGCGCGAAATTGCCAAGTGCGGTAATCGCCGACCCTAGTAATTGCAAATCGCAATGCCTGCTCGTCCCTCCCCGAACTCTTTGCCAGTAGGAAAAAGTTGCAAAATTGCATCATGGTAATGTTAGAGATTACCGATCCACGTGTGGTGGCTGCTTCTCGCTTGCAGCAGCATGTATAACCAATCCCTCTGTGGGGAGTGAGATCCAAGACCCTATTCTTACTTGTCGCAACCCAGTTGTCAGACCCTCTGCCTATCACTCACCCAGGCCTTACGCTAGCAGTCTGTAGTTAACGCCGATGCAGCGTATACGCGGGTCTGCATCCCATCTGTGGCCTCCCGAAGCAGCCGTTGCCTATTCGGGAAATCGGTCTCGAACATACCCGTCATTTCCACATGTATGCAGTACATATTGTCACAGCTTGTAGGCAGTGAAGCAACCCTCATCAAGGGCATTGCTCATTATGCATGCATAATCTGGCATAATGCTGCTGCAGACGAAAATGATCGCTTTCCATCTCTGTAGGGGCCCAACCACTCGCTATAGCCTTTCCAAGAGCTATAAGCAAGAAAAGTAAAAAAAAAAAAGTAGAGTTCGATGACGAAACGCTATACGGAGGTGTGGTAACGCTGTACCTAGGGTGCGGAGAACCCGTATCCGCGGGGCTCCCTCAAGAGGGTGATGTGCGGCTTTACTTTTATCGGTATACGCTCGGTACTTGCAAACCCGACCACGCTCATTTTACCCCAGATATTGCATTACCATTGCCCTGCTGATAGATGCATATCGGCTCACTATTCCGTTTTTCACTTTACATCATTGCTGAGTTGGAAAGATCGCCAAAAAACCAACCATCCCAGCTCCCATTGAGGAGTCCGAGAAGATCCATGCCTTCTAGAATCTGCACTCCATTTGGGGTCAATTTGACCAATTGGTGCAATTGAACAAGAGTTGCATTGTCGTTAATTGTGCAATTTACGTAGCGTGCTATCCAATCTCGTTGCTTCAATCGTGTGAAATCTTCAATCTAATTGAGATTGTTTAACGAAAATACTATAGGTTATCTGTCGCAATGGCGCAACGTAGCAGCGCGAACGATATACCGGCCTGTGCTTTCCGTTTCAACGCTTAGACCTGCAGGTCCTTGTGTATCGATATTTCATCATCTACCCCGGCTGTGGGGAGGTGCCTTTGTACCATCTCTCACAAACCGTTTTTTACCAACGCCCAGGCACGCTGTTAGCCAATTACCCGTTTGCCAATTTACCGCCCGCACCACCGACAATCTCGTTATCAGTTACCCGGAGTTAGCGTTGTCGACCGAATGGGTAGGCTGGTATGTCGGATTGGGTTGTGTGTGAGATAATGACGGGAGCGGGTTTCTTGTCGGAGAATTAGGTACCTGGGGTCTCGCTTCCCTGTTTTGTCCATTTCCGGGCTGCGGTTGGTGCTGATAGGGCAGCCCATGATTAGTTTGGTGCTGATTTGTTTGGTGTTGATTTGTTTGGTGTTGCATGGGCTGCGCATAGCCGCCAGGAGGTGGATTGTAGTGGTGGAATTGAGTGTACGGCTGCTGCTGCTGCTGCTGCATGTTAGGTGGCGGCGCATACTGCGGGTGAGTCGCTTGGTAAGGATGATGGGCAGCCGGCTGGGGATGGCCTGGGGTGTATGGGATGAATTGGTGATGTGGAGCAGCAGCGGGAGCAGCGTTGGACGCTCCAACGCTCTGGTTGTGGTGAACCATTGCCGGTTGGAGAGTAGTGGTGGTGGTAGTTGCGCTGGAACCTGCTGAAACACTCACTGGTCGGAAATCCACCGGATTAACTACACCGCTACCACTGGTAGTAGCGGCGGTGTTAGCAGTAGGCGGCGCCGTGTGAGTATTAGCCGCTGGAGGACCATAGCTCTGGGAAGGCCCTGTCGTTGTTGTTGTTGTTGTTGCTGTTGTTGCTGTTGTTGGAGGGTGTTGCTGTTGGTACTGCTGGTGAGTGTGGAGGAGTTGCTCCTGGCGTTTCATCTGCTCCTCGAGCAACCTCTGCTTCTTCTTTTGCTCGGCGGCCTCGGCCGCCTTTTGGCGCTTCAATTCCTCGCGGGCGCGCTTCTTCTCCTCACGGATCTTGGCTTTGCGCTGCATCTCCTCTTCCTGTCTAATCCGCTCCTCCTCGATTTGTCGTGCTGTATCGAGTTCCTGTTTTTTCCAGGCCACGCAGCGGTCGCACACAAACTCGTTTCGGCTTGTCGCATACTCGGTTGCCCATTCAACCTCTGGTAACGCGATGCCATTGGCTCCGCCAGAGACATTGCCCATCAGTTCTCCCTCTGGCTGTTCTGTCTTGCCCGTGAAATTTCCACCAGCCTCATCTCCGGCCTTTTGGGTCTCTTTTCCATCTTCTTCGACTTTGTGAGTCTCTTTTGAGTCCTCGGCCTGAGTGACGTCGTTTGAGTCCTCGGCCTGAGTATCGTTTGAGTCCTCGGCCTGAGTGTCTTTTGAGTTTTCGATGCGAGTCTCGCCATTTTCAACGCTGTCGGCCTTTTCGTCGGTTGAGTCGGTCTTGTCGAGCTTTTCGTCGCTGTCAACTTTTTGGTGAGTCGCCTTGGTCAAATCAACTCTCCGTCTCTCACCGTCACTCAAACACCTAAAGTGCATCCACGTATCGCATCTATCGCAGCACACTGCCTCCCCGTCCTGATCCGCCTCCCCATCCATTTGGTCATTGTAAATGCTCGTTCCGCCGTCAGAATCGCGATAGACGCCGCACTGGCAGTCAAACCACCAGTCCTCCTCAGGCTCTTGGGGCTCTGAGCTGACTGCCGCGGTAGCGCGCCGGCTGCGCCGCCGAATGTGCTGCTCCCGTTCCTTCTGCCTCTCCTTTGCAATCTTGCGCTTCTCATAATTGGCATACCGCTCAAACCGCGCCTGATCCCGCTGCTTGCGCAGCTTGTTCTCCACCCGCCGCCTTTTACGCAGTGTCTCCTCGTCCTCCTCCCTCTTCATCTCCTCCGCTCTCTCCTGCGCGCGCTGCTTCTTCGTCTCGAGCCGCGAAGAGCGCTTCCGGTTCGCCACGGCCATGGCCAGACTGCGCTGCTTCTCGCGCGCATGCGCCCTCGCACTCCGCTCAACCTCGTACGCCTCTATAGTCGGGAGCACCTGCTCCTTCAAGTACTCAATAAACTCCTTTTCGCGCCCCCGCTTCTTCTTCCGCAGCGTCTTGAGCCGCGAATCGACAAACCCGCGCCACGAATCAAGGTCCCAGCACAGGCACCGCCACCCCTGCTCGGCCTCACCCTTGACTTTGCGCTCGTAGAGGCGGTTGTCGTCAAAGAGAAAGTACTCGCCAAACAGGCTGTCTTCGCGGCCAATGGGGTCGACCCGCGCCTCGCCGAGCTCGTCGACCCACCCGCGCACCCGCGCCGTCACGCTGAGCCACGCCACGAGCTGCGCCATGACAGCCACCTTGTCCTCCGCCGCCAGCTCCATGAAGACCGCCTCGTACTCGAGCGCGTACCGCGCGTACACCTGCGCGAGCACCTCGTCCAGCGACGGCTCCGAGCGCCTCTTCCGCAGCCCGGCGCCCAGCAGCGCCTCGGCCAGCCGCAGCGCGACCCGCGCCGCCAGCTCGCACCCGTCGACCAGCAGGTCCTCCTCGAGCGCGTCCGCCGAAAAACCCTCCTTCACCCCGACAAACGCGCCGAAAAACGCCACAAACTGCACTACCTGCTCGAACTCGACGCAGTTCCGCACCTTGGCCAGCTCCTTGCTATCCATGCTGTGTGTGTCGCAAACGCAAAATTGGGACTTGATTTACGCGACATTTCCCGCTCTGCCCCAAGAGCTACGCCCAGACGCGAATCGTAGCCCTCCAAGCGCCTCTCTAAGCGCCTCTCCTCGGAGCTCTTGGGGGGCTCTGCCCCCCCAAACCCCCCCTAGGCTGGGGGCCAGCCCCCAGACCCCCGTCAATCAAGGCTGTTCTTGTTACAATCCCAACAGCGTAACAAAACTGTTACAGCCGCACGTTACCATCACTCGGCGTAACAAGCCCAAGCGTACAACGGGGCCCCCCAAGAGCTACGCTCATCGTAAGGCGTTAGCTAGTTAATATCATTTGCCCTCATACTTCTCCTCGGAGCACTTGGGGGGCGCTGCCCCCCAAACCCCCCGTAGCTGGGGGCCAGCCCCCAGACCCCCGTCAATCAAGGCTGTTCTTGTTACTCTCCCAACAGCGTAACACAATTGTTACAGCCGCACGATACCATTGCTCGGCGTAACAAGCGCATGCGTACAGCGG